>QPKB01000093.1:0-88856 GCA_003546025.1 Camphora micrantha | reverse complement strand
TAGATATTTCGACGATCATTTCTTCCTTCTTCATCGATTTCATCCGAAGCCCCGAAAACCACTATTTCAGCCTTTCAAAGTTCTTAAGTGGTGGAGCCCATTTCATTGACTATAAGAGAACCCATCTCTTCTTTCCCTTCTCCATTTTCCAGCACAACTGAACCTAGGGTTTGCTTGCCTCTTTTCTTCTTCTTCTTGCTTCTCCATCATCAAGAGACAACCAATTTTGCACCAACATCTAATAGGACTCCATCATCTTCTTCACAACTTCAAGAGCTTCCTATTGGTACCATTTTTGAAGAAATCCCATCTCCACAAGACCTTCTTTTGGCTTGCTTTGCTCATTTGGAGAACCTTTTGGTAAGATCTCTCCCTAATCTTCTAGATTCATGTTCTTTTGGTCCTTGAGAATCCCCATTTTCATTATTAAAAGCTCTCTCTTCTTATTGCTTATTTTGACCCATTTTAGGGTTTGTTTTTTGGGGTTTTTGTAGAGATTTTGTTCTTGGCTTGCAAGTGTGATTAGAGCTGGTTTTTCATTGATTAAAGACCCAAGGCAAGTGGATGATTTGATCCTTTTACATTTGAATGAGATTTGATAAAAATGCATTATGATTTCATCAAGTATTTTGTGATATTAATGGCTTGTTTAAACTTGAAATAAATGCACATTTGAGAGTCTTGATAGCTTGTTTTATCCATGTATTAGATTGCTAAACATGTTTGAAAGAATGTAGAAAAGAATGGAAGAAATGAAGAGACCACCGCACTGCTGTAACAGAACCTGGGTTCTGTTACGCAGTGTACGCGGTCGACCGGCCAAGAGGCGCGGTCGACCGGCGACACTGGAACAGGCCCCCCTGTTGGGCAACCTGCTGAACTGCGGGAGTCTCAGTTCTGCAGAGCACGCGGTCGACCGGCCTAGGGCGCGGTCGACCGGCGACACAGAGGTCAGGCTCTCTGGAGCCTAACCAAAAGACTATTCACCCATTTAATTTACAACTCCCGGTCGACCTGGCCCATGGCCAGTCGACCGAGCCCCTGTGTACGCGGTCGACCGGCCCAACTGGAAAACCTGCTGTAAAATGGACTTTTGGCCCTTTGTTAGATGGACTTTCAAGGGACTTTTTCCCTATGATTAGATGGACTTTCAATGGACTTTTTCCCTATGATTAGATGGACTTTAAATGGAACCTAGTGAACCTTTTGTGAACCCGTTTGACTTCCTTTGGGGATGGTTGAGCCGACATTTCCTCACGGTTAATCCGGTTGTATCAGTACTTAATCTAATTCAATCTTGAACGGTACGGAACGACGGGATACCCTTTCTTTTATCTAAATGCGAAATTGGTTTGTTTGGATATCGCGAATCCGTTTTTCCTTTCGATGACTGAGTAGGTTGTAAGGTACTACTAGATTAACGTTGAGCTTAGGATCCCCTCTCTATCATGTTTCGTTTATTTAAAACTCGATTAGGGTTTGAATCCCTAAGGTGCATAAAGAGCCCGGAATGTCTACAAACTCAAGGAGTACCAAGTGATCATTACAATCGACATACGGGGTCTTTATTCACCTGATTTATATCGAATCCCGATACTTATCCCGAATTTCTCGAATTATGATTTGTCTTGAATCCCGATAATAGCCCGAATTTCTCGAATTATGATTTGTCTTGAATCCCGATGATAGCCCGTTTATACATGCCCGAATGAAATGAAATTAGTGCTTTTGAGCACCCCGTCCCGCCCGTTTATTTAAGTGCATTGCATATGATTTGTACATGTCTTGTTTTACATGATTTGACCTATGAGTCGGCACCACTAAGCTTGGCTTTCCTTGCCGGTTTGATCCACCGACTTGGAGACCCCTTCCCGTCCAGCCAGCTGCAGTTTGGATCCCGCTACCCGGTTATTACCGTGGTCTTGTCCCGATGCCGCAGATTGCTACTGTGGTCCCCGATGCCCGGTTCGCTACCGTGGTCATGTCCCGTATTGTATTATATTATGTATATGTTACTTATGTTGCATCTCCTCACTTCGGTGACTGAGACAACATCCCGATATGCTCATGTCACTTCGGTGATAGAGGACTTAGCTTTTTGTGGTTGCCTTCTTGCTTGTTTCCCGTTCCCTTGGATACCTTACATGTTTTATATTGCATACGTATTTGAATAAATGATTATCTCGTTTTATGAAACTATTGCTTCGACAAGTTTAAATGTTTTACAAGGTATTTTCTATATTGTTATGTCTTTTCACCCGTTTGCCAAACCGTCGTGTTTGACCCACTATTTTGGTACTCAGGTTCAGTGTTCCCGCCCGAGCTGAGAGTTGTTGGCTGTGGAGCCATGAGTTGCAGGTTGTCTTGTCGGCTATGTCCTGTAGACATTGTGCTTGACATCGGAGTTACGTCACATTTGGGTAGTGGATATTAGTTTGTATTGTTCGGCTTTTATTAGCCTTTCTTGGGATTGTAATTAATGCACATTGTTACTTGTAACTTGAACATAATGGAAATGTAATATCCTGTTACTGTCAGCTCTGTATTTTATTTATGTTGGTTTATTCCAGTCTGATATGGTTCATAAAATGATGGCTTTATGCTAGGGGTTGTATGCGACGCGGAATCCGATGATGTCCACGGACTCCGGGTCGCATTGCCACAAAAGCGATTGTGGATCCTCAAAAATGTTCAGACAGTGTTGTGATTGTGGATCCTCACACACGCGGATCTTGGGAGAAATATAATCATCCCTCACCTCCCCAAGCTCTCCCGCCCCCGTGGTCGGGATCCGGGTTTGGAGACGTGACACTTGCAATACCATTCAGCAGGGAGGCGACTCTTAGTCGATACTTGCATTTTTGAAAACCAAAATCGGCTTTTACACCAAAAATCTGGCTTTTAAGCCAAAAACTCGGCTTTTACGCCAAAAAACTCAGCTTCCACGCCAAAAATCGGCTTTCATGCCAAAAATCAAAACAAAATCTGGCTCTCATGCCAACAAAACAAAACTTGGTTTTCAAAAAATCCGGCTTTTACGCCAAAAACAAAAAATCGGCTCTCATGCCAAAATCCGGCTTTTACGCCAAAAACAAAAAAAAATCGGCTCTCATCCCAAAAATCGGCTTCCATGCCACATCGGCTTTCACGCCACCAAAATTCGGCTTCCACGCCAAAAATCGGCTCTCATGCCAAAATCCGGCTTTTACGCCAAAAATAAAAAATCGGCTCTCATGCCAAAAATCGGCTTCCATGCCACATCGGCTTTCACGCCACCAAAATTTGGCTTTCACGCCACCAAAATCGGCTTTCATGCCACTTCAAAATTTTCGGCTTTCAAGCCATCAAAAACCAGGCTTTGTGCCACAAAATCTGGCTTTCATGCCAAAACAACACTTTTGACAAAAGATTTTCACAAAATGATAAACTTTTGATCAAGATTTTCAAACAAACATTCCCATTCAACTTTTGCTTATTTTCAACAAAAAGAATTTAAGTAGAACAAGGGGATACAAAAAATAGAGTGCCAAAATGTTTATACATGCATGGAGGTACCAAAAAAAAGAAAGAAGAAAGTTTGTCAAAAGCTCAGTCCATCATAGTCTTCAACCAAAGACTAAGGTCCTCGAGCAGACTTTTGGCCTCAGCCTCCAAAGCTTCCAGGCCACGCTTCTTCAAGATGCCGCTATAAAATGCGGCAGAAAACCGCGATCCATCTTCAGCACGAGGGAATTCCTCCCAAAGAAGTTGCCATCGCTCATGCTCCTGAGTCTTCCTTCGGAGATTCCCGTCAACCTCTTTAACCTGACGGATCAGAGTGCTTTCTCTGGCACGAGCTTCAAGAACAGCAGCCCATTTAGCAGCAGTCTGTTCTTCCAACAACTCGAGACGCTGCCTAGTCTCGTTGATCTCCTTATCGAGGTGGCTCAGGTCTTTTGATAGCTCAATAATAGCCAGTTCGGTGATGTTCCTCTCCCGAACGAGCTGCTTCCGAGCCTTCAAAATCTCATTCACTTCCGATTTGACCTCGCTGGAAGGCTTCAGAAACATTTCGTTGAAAAAGACATCACTTGGGGAATTCTTAGTCTTGCTCCACTTATCGCCCAGTGCAATGACTCCATCAACGAAAGCCTTGGCATTGGTGATATCCAGACCAACCTCTGCGCTGTCAGCAAGGATGTCTCGCACATGCTTGACCATGCCAAAGCGAGCTTCCAAGTGTCGCGACCCCGAACCGAGGAGGCCGCAGCAGATGATGATGATAGTGAGATTATTTGAAAGATGATTAAACCTCCCACAGGTTCCCGCGGTGAGGGTTCCAAACAAACACACATGGAACAACCAACTCACATGATCAAGTATGCGGAAGCGCGTGGCAAATCACATCTTAACAAGTCATGACAGAATATAAACATAATGTCATCACGACTAAAATATCAGAATGAAGACATAACAAGGCATTCCCATAAATTCAAGTTGCAAAATTAACAAAGTATATTAAATTATTACACTTCCCAAAATAAGAGGCCAACAAAGGCCAATACAATTCCAAAAGTATATAAAATCCCGAAGAGAAGTGATCCATCGAGCCTCATGACCCATCCAAACGTCTACATGACGTCGTCGGGTTGCCACTCACGTGCTAAGGTAGGCCCAACGGCCTCCTCCTGGCACTCCTCCTCAAGGGGGTAGCCTCCTGCGCCTGGTCACCAACATACAAGCATCAAACACGACGGTTTGGCAAGAAATCATTTTAAGTGAAAGCATGTAAAACAAGGTTTAATCGAGAACATAAGGAAATACTTTACTGAACGTAAAACAATACTTACGAAACACTTTTCTAAATCAAAGACAAACTAACATCAATGCATAACATATATATCATGAATCGTAAATCCACGAAGAGCCCATCCTTTCTCTACCATTTATAATGGAAAGAGTAAGCACGCACGACAAGCACAAATATACATAATATAGCACGACACGATTCCCACAAATACGAGATTTCCGGCCGCGGAACCGGACACGCACGATGTGTAATAAATACACTACTAATCTGCAGTTAGTTCACATGTTTAAGGACCCCCAGACAGTGGATCAGACTGAAAGGGCAGTCCAAGCTCTGTGGTGTTCACTTGAGTTCATGAATGCACAAAACACGCTAAACACGATTCAAACATATCGAAAATAAAAGGGGAAATCACTTGTCATGACAAGACGAGGCACGACTAGCAAAATGCGTAATATATATGCTCACAACTTATAGAAGTGATCCCCATTTAATACTTGAAACACATCTTAGAACGAGCTTGCAAACTTTATTTCAAAACGAGTACACGATGTAACTTGCGGTCTTAAATCAACGCTCAAAACACGATAATTTTATTAAGTACATACTTAGGCTATTCATTGATCATTGGTTGATTGGAACTCTATGTTTAAAATACAAGGATTGGTGTCCCCGAAGTTAGTGCATAGCATGGAGTTCCATTCACACAATGTCTATTTAAAGTCCTTAATATAGCCTAGTTTTCAAATTTTAAAAGAAAAAACAAATGGGCAAAAATCTGCTTAAACAGGGAAATTTCAGTGTGCCCGGTCGACCTGGCCCTTGGTCGGTCGACCGCGTACACTGTGAGCCCGGTCGACCGGCCAAGTCCCGGTCGACTCAGAGTTGTAAATTTAATTCAGTGAATAGTGTTTTGGTCAGGTTCCAGAGAACCTGACCCCGTGTCGCCGGTCGACCGCGTGAACTGCAGGAACAGTCATTCCCGCAGTGCAGCAGGTCATCTAACTGGGACCAATCCCAGTGTCCCCGGTCGACCGCGCCCCTTGGCCGGTCGACCGCGTGAACTGCGGAAATCAGAACCCAGTTCTGATTTCTGCAATGCACTGGTCCATGTTTCATTCCTTTCTTTCCTCTCTTTTCTACAATCTTCCCAACCTAATTAGCAAGTTAAACACATGAATATACATGCTATCAAGGCTCACATTGGGGCATTCATTTCATACTTAACAAAATCATTAACATAGCAACCCATTTCAAAACCCTTGAAACCCTTTCTTACCAAAACAAATCCAAACTTCACCAAAAGCAAGACTTGGTTAAAAGATATGAAATCTGAAAGTTTGGGAAGTTATTAAACATGCTTGCATTTTCCAATGTAAGAACACAACATGAAAACCTAAATAAGCAAGACATTTGTACCAAATAACAAATCCAAGAACACACATGCACAACAACTTAAATAGATCACTTGCCTTAGTCAATGAAAACAAGATTCTTCTTCAAGCACTCCTAATCAAAAGTCCAAGCCAAGAACTACAAAATACCCATGAAATCCATTCAAAACTCACCCAAAAATGCAACCCAACAACCCATTTCGAAATAGGGGTTACAAGTTAGAAAAACATGATCTCTAAGAGTAGAAAGAACCCCATTAAAGAGATGGGTTGAAGCTCTTACCTAGAGGTGCCCAAACGAAATGCAAAGAAGGAAATGGAGATCTTTCCCACCAAGAAACCTCAAGAAAATGGTATAGATGGAAAGCTTGCCTTGAGAGGAAGAAGATGGTGGTTTTTAGAAATTTATTTGGAGACTTATAGCTCTTGCATCCATGAAGAGAAGAAGAGGGGAAAAGGGTTTTTCAACCTAGGGCAAGAAAAAGTTGCAGGATTTTGTAGAATGGGGAAAGAAAGAGGGGAAAGTGACTTTAGAGCTTGTAAGTGGGTCCCTTAGGTGCAAATCTTGCATGAGTCAAAACATGATCTTGTGGGCCTCAAATGAAGTCGACGAAGAAGGATAAAACGATCCTTGAAATATCTAGTTTCCAAAAAGTATATTTTTGACATGGTTTTGGGATCTCGAAAATCGTGTCCAGATTTGAGTGTGAAAAGGCTATTTTACCCTTTTGGCCAAAACTTGAGTTTCTGGGCTTCAAACACAAATGGGCTAAACACGAAAGTTGCACATAATCATAAAACCAATCAAATGAGATAAAAATTACGATTAACACACAACCCAACACAATCTTCCCACGCTTACAGGTACACCCAGGCCTTCCTGAGTGAGCCTAGTAAACACTAAACGTTCTCGAACTCCCCAAAGCTATAACCATGACTAAAACTAATCACATTCTAACCCACGATAACTAAACCCAATCAAGACTAAGCACACACTAAGCAAACACTATTGGGTAATCCTGGGTTGGGTTTGACACCAAGTGACCAGAAGAAAGAGTCTCAACCCAGGAGCTCAGTACACTCTTCAAGACCTTCTTTGCAAATTGAAGAGAGGGCCCAGATGAAGACTCGCCATGCTCTGCTGACTGACTGCCCATGTCAGGCCGTAGTGGGCGATAAATCGAAAGACTCTTCCCAGTCAGAGCGTCAGAAGATGGGATATCATCATGTGTTTGCACTTCTGCCGCATCAAAACTGGTAGAAGAAGCCTCTACTTCTGGACCAGCCGCCGGTATTTCCTGTTCCGGCTCCGAGGAAGACAATGGAACCTCTCCTGTCGCCTCACAACCTGCCAGAAGAGGAAAGGTATGAACATGATCTTGTCAAAATAAAAAATAAAAAATAAAAATAAAAAAAATTTGTCAAGACTATTGTTGTGAAATACCTTCTCCGACGACCGGTGGAGCGCTTTCTGTCTCCATAAACTCGTCCGAAGTGTCACAGAAAGCTACATCCATGGATGGCTCGAAGTCGTCAGAATCCTCTGGCAAATCAGCTAACAAAAAAGGGGGGGGAGAAACGTCAGCAAAATTTAGCAAAGAAAAGAAAATACCAAAAAAAGGGGGAAGTAAAGAAGTCGTACCAGGAGAAGATTCTGGGTCTACTCCAGAGTCCCTTGGCTCTTCCTCAGATGCCATAGTCGGATCCGTCGCCGCCTCATCGGCCGGGGCCTCAGCCATCACCAAGTCATCATCCTCTGCAAAAAGAAAAGAAAGCAGTGGATCTAAACAAAAATCTCTCAAAGAACAAAAAAGAGAGAAGCAGAAAAAGGAAGGGAAAGGATCATACCATCGTCGGCTTTTTCCTCTCGACTCCTCTTCTCTGGAGGCTCTTCAGCATCCCCCCAAGACCTCCTCATCAATGGTAAGAGGGACTTCCACGTCAGGAGAATCTTCGCACTGCTTCTTATGACGGTACTGTCCTCTCTTCCTCTTGCTCCTGCGGGTCGGTTTACCTGAAGAACCTGCCCCGCTATCAAAGTCAGGCTTCTCACCAGAGTCCTCACTGGATGGTCTGCTCCTGCCAGTGGACCCCATGGAAGTTCTCCTTCGTTCCGCTTGCCTCCAAGCGTCGATCTCAGCTTCCTCCTCCTCCAGCTGCCTCAGGACCTCACCAGGTACCTCTTGCACAGCTCCAGATCTGACGACATCCCGGTCCTTGAGAAAGCCTATCCTATGCTTCTCTCCAGAAAGGAAGGCCAAAACCTCCTCTCGCCGGACGCCGTCTGATCTACCAAGACCCTTCCCGGAAGATTGCCTAACATTGAGCTCCTTCTTGGAAAGCCCCCGGTACACTGAGCAGCTCTCCGCGAACCATTTCGTGAAGCCAGCGGTCCGGAAAGTGGGCAGCTCAGGATAGGAAATCATGGCGGTAGTGTCCTCCGCACTGTAAAAAGCCCATGCATTCCTCCCATCCTGAAGACTGCCCCATCTCGAAGTCCCTGAACCGTCAGATCCTCAAACGGGCAGACAAAAGAGATTCGGAAACGGCTTTCCCTCTAGCCAACCGAATCATAAACGGGTCATCATCCTGTGCAGCACCTAAATAGTGGAAGCCCGGACAGTGGTACACAAACCACGAATAGAAAATATGGGCTGAAAATACCCTATTCATAGGGAGCCCAAGCCGAACCAAGAAAGCAGCAGCCTGCAGTTCGGTGCACAAATAGGAGTGAAGAGCAGGTACCAAAGCAAGCTGCTCTCCGAACGCCATCTGACAAGCCGGAAAAATACAGTGCGGCCTGATGTGCGTTTCGTCTCCTCCAGCAAAAACTGCCTCACCCAGCCAGTAAGTGAGGTAAACAGCAAGATCTCTCCGCAGCGCAATGTCAGGACAAATGGCGTCTGTGCTTGTAAGAAAATCCCTCAAATTTTCTCGCATAGCGGAGATCTTCTTCGGGTTCTTAGCCCTGGCTTCCTGGGACATACTTTCAGAAGCATCCCCACCGTCAAAGAAGTTGGAAGACAAAGAGTTGAGACTCCTCCAACTACTACATCGGACTTTCGAGCCCTCCTTCTCCTTCAAAAAATCGTAGAAGGCGACGAGCTGAAAGTACAGAAGCCTGAACTCCTTTGACTGCTCCTCAAGGACAATGTCAATAGGCATAAACTCCTCATAGAGTTTGCCGAGGATAGGCAGCCCGGTGGTAGCGCTCAATTCCTTCAAAGAAAAAACCAATTTCACCGTTCGCGACAACGAAGGTGTTGGTCTGTGGAAGGAAAGACTCCAACATGGCCATGAAGGCCTCATCGGAGAAAACGACGGTTTGCCGAAAAGCGTGAACCGCATCAAAAACTTCAGTCTCCTTCAGAATGGCGCCACCAATCTGCAGGATGTGATCAGTCCATGACTCCCAGCCCGAGTCAGCGCTGAAACGGCCGCGAAGCCGAAAGGGGTTCACCCAATTACTGCCGTCACTGCTAAAAATGCCAAGGCCCACCGGTCTCAAATCGACTGATGGATGATCAGAACCTTGGTAGCCGCTGGCTGGCATCAACATGTCCATACGGACAGGCGACTTCTCTGCATAACGGGAGGGGCCGCCAACAAAAATCCCGGTCTTGACCACATTGGTCCTCTTCACCCAGCTTGAAGGATCTTCTCTTTTAGAGCATGTGAGAGAAAGACTCATGATCGAGATAGTGCGATCAAAAGTCGATCGGGTAGAAATAGTTCTCTCCTCACCATCAGCTGTGTAAGAGAACTGAAAGCATCTCCTTTGGAATGACAAGTCATCAGGGACAGCGTCACCAAAGAAAAAGGTAGGCTTGGGCACAACGCTCTGATCGTCCATAACCCAAGGACGATTGCTTGCCATAATTTTATAAAACTCCTCATCCTTGAGAGCGATCAATCGCTGTCTCATCTCATCTCGGTTGAGCGAGTCGCATTCTTCCAAGTTCGTCTACACATAAAGGGCAAAACGTGCACAAAAAAAAGAAGAAAGAAAGCACGTGGAAAAAAAAAACACAAAAAAAAAGAGGAAAAGAAAACACGTGAAAAAAAAAAAGAAAAGAAAAGAAGAAAAAAAAAGAGAAAAGGAAACTTTCCTACATCTACATGGGTTTTTTTTTTCTTGGAAAAAGAAGACCTACTTGAAGCCATGGAGAAGAAGGAGAAGAAACTTGAAGATCCTTGAGAAATTCTTGGAGCACTCTTGAAGGTTTTTGCAAAGAGAAAGCAACAAGAGAAAGAAAACCCATATCCATTGCTTTTATAGAAAAGGCAAACCAAAAGAGGAAAGGAGGAGAAAAGCAAGGAGGTAAGTGCTAAAAATTAGCAAACTTCCTAAAAGAAAGGGAGATTTGAGATATTCTCTCCTAAAGAGGAGATTCTTGAGAAATTCTCTCCAAAAAGAAAGGGGATTTGAGAAACTTTCTCCCAAAGAAGGATACTTTGAGAAAATCTCTCCCAAAATCAAGGAAACTTGAGAGATTCTCTCCAAGTAAGGATATTTTTAGATATTCTCTACACAAAAGGGATATTTTTAGATATTCTTTACAAAATGACACCACATGAGATCTAAGACATTTTTTTAAAAAAAAGCTTAAGGTCCCATGGGTTAGCCCATATGAGCCAGGTTTGACCACATAGGCACTAAAAGTGGCTTTTAGTCAAAATTTCTCTTACCAAGAGCATACAAAAATGGTTCCATGCCTCTCTTGAGTTGATTGGACCATACAAAAAATTCTGAGCTTCACAAGCTTCCAAAAGAAACCCAACCATCCAACCCCATGCACCAAATCAAGCCACAATCTTGAAATTGATATTCCACAAAAAACCAAACCACTCCAATGGACCCAAAATTGTCCCAAAGAGTGACCAAAAACCAAACCATGGTCCCCTAACTTGCCACATACAGCTTGTTAGGTCACAAGGCCGAAACCAAAAAACCAAAATCCCGACCCCCTAACTCGCTACATACAGCCTGTTAGGTCACAAGGTCAAAAACCAAAAACCTTCTTAACCGCCTAATGTACCACATAAAGCCTTTTAGGTTCACAAGGTCAAAAACCAAAAACCTTCTTAACCGCCTAATGTGCCACATAAAGCCTTTTAGGTTCACAAGGTTAAAAGGGAAAACCCAAAACCAAAAACCCATAACCAAATGTCATTTCAAAATCCTTGCCTTGAGACGGTACATGACCCCTCTCATTACCGCGAAATCCCTTGGAAGCTCAAAAAAGCAACTCCATCAAAAGAAAAATGCTCAAGACTCTTGGTCAAGCAAGAAGATCTCCTTCAAATTCTCTTCGAGGCACACCGACTGCCAGAGCTGCACACCTCGTCGCTGTACCTCGAGGGGGCATTTGTTGACACAAAAAATGTCACATGTCCCTTCAACACCAAAAGCTACATGGAGCCACATCCTGCCATAAATAGGAAGGCGCCACTTCAAGCACCAGATCTTGTCAGAATCAAACAAAAACTACAAGATCCTTCAAAGCAGCCAAAAGAAGGGTACACATGAAGTTTCGGGCCATTTCGACATCATTTGGCCTAACTTCACTCCTCCGACAGCCAGGCAGGAGCTCCCGGCAGCGACAGTGTCGAAGACTTCAAAACTTCGATCAGAGCCTACGATGGTCTCAAAATACCTCCGAAAGGCCCCCTCCCAAATTTCAAGTCAAACGGACGACGTTTGACCCTTCATCAATTCTCAGGAAGCAAAAACAGGCCTACCGGCAGCGGAGCACCCCGGAATCATGGCATCCAAATTTGAGCTAATGGATCATCCCAAAATGACTCCAATAGGCCCCCTGTCAAGTTTTAGGTCAAACGGACATCGTTTGGCCTAGTTTCAAAGCTCGGCATTTTCCTCGAGGTGAAATCAAGGTGAGCATTTGCGAGACCCCAAAAGGCTTCAAAACTCAAACCAAAGCCCATGGTTGGTCTTACTTACTACTCAGGAGGCTCCCTGTCAAATTTCAGGTCAATCGGACATCGGTTGACCACAAGTCAAAGCTCGACATTTCTCTCATGACGAAATTAAGGCAAGCGTTTGCGGGACCCCAAAAGGCTTCAAAACTCAAACCAAAGCCTACGGTTGGTCCTATCTACTGCTCAAGAAGCTCCACGTCAAATTTCAGGTCATTCCGACATCGTTTGGCCTAGTTTCAATGCTTGACAAAAAATCAGCAAAACCGCACAACAAAGTCTTCGGCTTTCCAGAAAAATAACTTTGTGCTCCGATTTGCGTGGCTTCTCGTCGGGTTTTCTTCAAGAGAATCAGGCCAATAAATGAGGGGAAATGTCAGGAAAAATACAGAAGAAAAAAGAGTGAAAAAAGATCGAAAAACGGCGAAGAAACGGCGACCGAAAGGCGGCCAAAAAATGGGCCCAAGGCCCATAGTCGCCGGCGACCATGGAATTCCGGCGACCCAAAAAATCGCCGGAAGAACTTTTTTCGGGTCCTTTTCGCGTTTCGAGTTGATTGGCCCCTGTGATTTTTCCAAAATCTGATTTTTCGTGCGTGAAATCCATCGATCTTCGTCAACATCACGGATTCGCCGCCGAAATCATTGGATGATCATTAGATGCCTCGAAATCGCCAACCGGCCGACAAAGAAAGCACACTTTCTGCCCGCCCGATCGTGAAATCGACAGGACAGATGTTGCCGGCACGTTGACATTAATCAATGTCTGAAATTGCATCGCCATCCGACATCAAACAACATGTGGATCCACCGGCGGTCATCGCAAGAAGAATTCCAAAAGACGCGGCGTGGCCCGCGACTCTTCGAGCGACCTGGCGACCAATTAATGAGGTTAAATGACCTGTTTTATGACAAGTTAATGCGGTCATTAACTCATTATTTTGGACGGCCCAATCAAAAGCAAGCAAATGGGAGTTACAAGTCAAAGGATTTATGGCATTAAAGCCATGAAACTCCTCCCATGATGGGGATTAAAGGCAATTAAAAGCTCATTATTCCCCATCGGCCAATCAGATTCAAGGAAAAAGGAGTTACAAAACAAGTAATTTAAAAACTTGTAACTCCTCCCATTATGAGTATTAATGCATTCAATGCTCATAAACCCTCCTAAATGGCTACCAAGGGCCTATAAATAGGAGGGCATTCCAAAGGGAAAGGATCTAGCTCTCGCTCTCCCCCCGACGAAGACAAAAAAATCCAGAGGCCCTGCAACTCTGTTGCAAAGACCACCAAAAGGTGATTGAAGCACCCTTGGGGGGCCACCCCCCCAAGGACCTCCCTTCTTCTACCAACATGGTTAAAACGTGGCTTTTCAGCCCGTTTACTTAGCTTTTTATCGGATATAAGACCTTCTCTTGGTCTTTGTCCTTTAAAAATCTGAGGTTAGAAAGCCGAGCCAAGAATCCAAGCATCGTGTTCTCATCTGCATGGACGATGGAGGAGCCCATACATGACTCGCGACCGTCGATCTGAACGTGTCCCCACAATCGAATGAGAAGTCAGATTCCTTTTCTTGATTTCTGTTGTACTTTATTTTTCTTTTAGAGACAAAAATCACAACTCTTGTCTTTCATAATGGATAAGACTTGTAAATCGCCTTTTACGGCAAAATCGCCTTTCACGGCAACAAATGAAATTGCCTTTCACGGCATTCAAAAAAAACCCTTTTGTCTCTTTTCTTAAAATATGTGTGCAATAGAAACTAGAAAAAGTTTCATTTCCCCTTTCTACTTGTGAAGGTGGATCTTCGGATCACCATTCCTAAATTCCAAGTAGAAAAGTGAAATTGGCATACCCGTACAAAAAAAGAAAGATGTTGATACCCCTTATCTTTTCTTCTCCTCCCCTCCGCCGTACCCCGAAAGACCCGGGGCGGAGGCAGCGGGAGAGAGGGAAGAATCGGGTCCATCAGGAAGAAGAACCGAGGAACCAAAGAAAGACCCAGAACCTACAAGGAACTTGAGAGACCAATAGGAGCTGCCTCACCGAGTGAGCCCCCTCCTAGAACCTTTGTTCCAAAGGCCCCATACCCTCAGAGGCTGGGTCAAAAGAAAAATAATGTCCAGCTGGATAAAATCCTTGAAGTGTTCAAGCAAGTGAGAATTAACATCCCATTATTAGAAGCCATCCAACAGATCCCGACTTATGCCAAAGTCATCAAAGATTTATGCACATTCAAGAGAGCAACCAATGTACCCAAAAAGGCCTTTCTAGCCCAGCAATGCAGTTCCATCATTACCACTTCAACCCCAATCAAATACAAGGACCCTGGGTGTCCTACAATTTCTTGTCAAATAGGAGATCATCACATAGAACAGGCTTTGCTGGACTTGGGTGCAAGTGTCAATCTACTCCCGTATTCGATATACGAGGAGTTAGGTTTGGGGGAGTTGAAACCAACAAAGGTGACCTTACAACTAGCTGATGCTTCAGTTAGGTACCCCAAAGGTGTTGTTAAGGATGTTTTGATCAAGGTAGGTGAGTTTGTTTTCCCGGTGGACTTTGTAGTCCTTGATACCAGACCTCCAATTGGAAATGTTGTGAAGATCCCGGTAATTTTAGGGAGACCATTCCTTGCCACTTCCAATGCCCTGATTAATTGTCGAAATGGTGTGATGCACCTATCGTTTGGGAATATGACAGTCCAGATAAACATTTTCAACATTGGCAAGCAACCCAGAGGTGAGAGTGATTATGAAATTTGTGAGGTGAGTTACCTAGAGGAGCTTATTGAGAGTGTAGGATCACAATTAGTTTGTGATGACCCACTAAAGGCCTGTCTTGCACATTTTGGAGGTAACATTGATGTTGAGAAAAGCATTAAAGAAGTAAATGCATTATTGGATTCTGCCACTGCTTTTGAGAGGAGTCAATGGCAACCCAAACCAGAGATCTTGACTCCATCGGCTGCCCCACTTGTTCCATCAATTGAAGAACCGCCCAAGCTCGACCTAAAACCACTACCTGACACCCTCAAGTATGTGTTTTTGGGCCCAGCTGAGACCCTCCCAGTCATTATAGCCTCGGACTTGGAAGAAGTCCAGGAACAACAATTGATTGAGATCTTGAAGGATCACAAAGAGGCTATTGGCTGGACAATTGTAGATATAAAAGGAATAAGCCCATCTGTGGTTCAACATCAGATCCATTTGGAAGAAAATGAAATAACTTCCGGAGAACCACAGAGGCGTCTTAATCCATCAATGAAGGATGTCGTAAGAGTGGAGGTTCTGAAACTGTTGGATTCAGGTATCATTTACCCTATTTCAGATAGTTCATGGGTGAGCCCAGTCCATGTTGTGCCAAAAAAGTCTGGGATAACTGTTGTGAAGAATGAGGGAAACAAGTTAGTGCCCACAAGGACCCAAACAGGCTGGCGAGTGTGCATTGACTATAGAAAGTTGAACTCGGCCACCCGTAAAGACCATTTTCCCCTCCCATTATGGACCAGATGCTTGAGAGACTAGCCGGTCATGCCTTTTATTGTTTCCTAGATGGATACTCCGGCTATAATCAGATACCCATAGCACCTGAGGACTAGGACAAGACAACTTTTACATGTCCTTTCGGTACATTCGCCTATCGGTGCATGCCTTTTGGGCTATGCAATGCACCTGCGACATTTCAAAGGTGTATGATGAGCATATTTTCGGACGTGGTCGAGCGATTCTTAGAGGTGTTTATGGATGATTTTTCGGTCCATGGGAGTAGTTTCCAAGAATGTTTGCATCACCTGAACCTTGTTTTAGTGAGATGTCAAGAGAAGAATCTTGTTTTGAATTGGGAGAAGTGTCATTTCATGGTGAAAAGAGGAATTGTCCTGGGCCATGTTATTTCTGAGAATGGTATCGAGGTCGACAAGGCCAAAATTGATCTCATTTCCAACCTGCCACCGCCAAAAACGGTGAAGAATATCAGATCTTTCTTGGGCCATGCAGGTTTTTATAGACGGTTCATTGAGAATTTTAGCAAGATAGCTGCACCCTTGTGCAATCTGCTATCTAAGGATGTGCCTTTTGTCTTCAATGAACCCTGCCTACAAGCATTTGAACAATTGAAAAATGAGTTGACCTCTACCCCGATAATAAAGCCACTGATTGGACAATTCCCTTTGAACTCATGTGTGATGCTTCTGACCATGCTCTTGGGGCTGTGTTAGGACAGAGAGTGAACAAATCGCCCCATGTCATATATTATGCCAGTAGGACCTTGAATGACGCTCAGCTGAATTACACAACTACAGAAAAAGAGTTGTTAGCTGTCGTTTTTGCGTTGGAGAAGTTTAGACCCTACCTGATTGAGTCTAAGGTCATAGTTTACACCGATCATTCAGCCCTTAGGTACCTGTTGATGAAAAAAGATGCGAAAGCCCGTCTGATTAGGTGGATTTTCTTGTTACAAGAGTTTGACCTTGAGATTCGGGACAAAAAAGGTTCTGAAAATGTTGTAGCTGACCATCTCTCCCGATTACCTACTGACCTCGAGCATGAAAGCATCCCATTGAGTGAGAGTTTCCCGGATGAACAGTTGCTGAGTGTCTCCCATTTCCCTTGGTTTGCGGATATCGTTAACTACCTGGTCATTGGACAGATGCCTGATCACTGGTCCAAACAGGATAGGTCCAAGTTTTTGTCTGAGGTTAAGCATTTCTTCTTTGATGACCCATACCTGTTTAAGTACTGTCCAGACCAGATCATTAGGAGATACATTTCGGAAGAGGACTATTTAAGTGTGATATCCTTCTGCCATGACCACGCCTGTGGTGGGCATTTTAGTTCTAAGAAGACCGCAGCGAAGGTGTTGCAGTGCAGATTTTATTGGCCCACCCTTTTCAAGGATTGTCACACCTTTTGTTTACACTGTGAGCGTTGCCAGAAATTAGGCAGAATTACACGGAGGAACATGATGCCTTTAAATCCGATGCTTATTGTGGAAATATTTGATGTTTGGGGCATAGACTTCATGGGTCCATTTCCGAGTTCCTTCAGCAACTTATACATTTTGCTTGCTGTAGATTATGTCTCCAAATGGGTAGAGGCGATTCCAACCAGAACGAATGATCGTCACGTGGTTATCAAATTTATTAAAGAAAACATCTTTTCTAGATTTGGTATCCCCAGGGCGATTATCAGTGATGGTGGGAGTCATTTTTGTAATAGCACCTTCAAGAATCTAATGAAAAAATATTCTATCACTCATAAGGTTACTACTCCGTATCACCCACAGACTAGCGGACAGGTGGAAGTGTCTAATAGGCAAATAAAGCAAATTTTGGAAAAGGCAGTTAGTCCTACCCGAAAAGACTGGTCTTCAAGATTGACAGATGCTTTATGGGCTTATCGGACTGCCTATAAGACCCCGATCGGAATGTCTCCATATCGATTGGTCTTTGGGAAAGCATTTCATCTGCCGGTAGAATTGGAGCATAGTGCTTATTGGGCTATCAAAATGTTCAATTTTGATTTAGCTAAAGCCGGTAACCTACGCAAGTTGCATCTCAATGAGCTGGAGGAACTTCGAAATGATGCCTATGAGAATGCCAAGATTTATAAGGATCAGATGAAGAAAAACCACAATCAATCTATTTTGAGGAAATCCTTTGAACCAGGTATGAAAGTCCTTCTGTATAATTCTCGCCTACATCTCTTTCCAGGAAAACTGAGATCCCGCTGGACTGGACCCTTCATTGTATGCACTGTCTATTTTCATGGGGCAGTTGAGATTGAGAACCCCAAGAATGGGGATGTTTTTAAAGTTAATGGTCAGAGGTTGAAACCTTTTCTGGAACTTAAGGACAAGGATGTCAAAGAAACCCTTGTTCAGGACCCTGTGTATGTTGCATAAGTAATTTTCAGGGTCACGTCGGGCTGACAAAGTGAAACTTAGTGCTGGTTGGTAGGCAACCCAATATTCATTTTTTACATCAACCCATGGTAAGGCGTTCCATTTTTTTTTCCTTATCCATTTATCATTTTGCATTACATATCATTGAGGACAATGTTTGAATTAAGTTTGGGGGTGTGGTACTGCATCGCACACATATATTTGCCTGTAAATATTTAGTAAAAAAAAAAAATCTTTTTCAATGAAAAAAAAAAAACAAAAAAAAAAATTTCCATGGGATTTTAGCTTGTTAATAAGTTTCGAAATCTTAGTTTGCCATACTATCCAAATCCTAAAAAGAGTGTCACAAAATCAAGTCTTGGAAAAATTGTTGCACATTTAGCCACATGCGTGTAGTCCAAGTGAAGAGTGGGCACATCTGAGTGACCCTGACAAATCGCTAAGTGGAGACTAAACCAATTGAGTGTTGAGCCTTTCTATTCCTCCAGTGTAAGGACTCTTCTACGCTAATTCCGAGTAGAATGAAGAGCTACTCAAACTCGTAGTTTTTGGCACATTTCGTTTATCTCATTAGTGCATAATTCTTTCCAACCATTGAGGGTGTCATCAAAATTGCGAACTAACCTTGACTTGTAGCTTGTGAGCACCTTTCTCGACCTGGTAAAGTGATGATAGGCAATCTAAAGTTAAAACCTCATGGCCATTAAAAACCTACCCATAAAAACATTTCCATAGTAACCATTTTTGAACCTTTATCCTTTATACATTTTTCCTAAAAAAAAAAAAATTAAAAAAAAATCCCAAAACCTCTCCACCCAAATAAAAAGCCTTCAACCCATTGTTTTTGAGAAGTGTAAGGAAAGTTGAAGAAAGAAGGAAGTGTGCATTGTTGATACTTCACATGATCAATCCAAGGAAAAAGTCTTCTCCCAAAAAAAAAAAAAAAAAAAACGGGGGAAATAAGAAAAGAAAGAAAAAAAATAAAAGGGCAAAAAGAAAAAGTGAAGATGAAAAAAAAAAAAAAAAAAAAAAGAAAAATCCTTCAAAGAAAGCTCAAGACCTTACCTTCTTAGAAACCCTAAAACCTCATTTTCCATATTTTTTACCAAACCCTTTCCCCTAACCCCATTACAACCAATAAAAGACCTATTTGATTTCTGGAAAATTTAGGATGTTAAACAAGTGAGAAGTTGAGTGAGCATTTTCACCCTCAGTTAAATGGTTGTTCTTTCCATGAGATAAATTCTCCAAAAGTTCTTCATTCTCAAAAGATATGTGAGTCCTTTTGCCTTACCAATACTCACATATAGAGTGATAAGTCAGAAAATCTAAGCGATTTTATTTCCGAGAGTATGACTGTGAGGTTGAAGTCAAAACGAATGGATTTAGAAGGTGATCAAAGTTGTGTTTTCTCAGAACCCAAAACCGCACAACTGTTGGCTAAACTCACTCAAACACACTCCGGGACTTGAGCATCATTGAAAGATTTTTAGCAATTGGATAGTGTTCTAAACTTCCTTTCATTTTTATTAGCTTGCTAAAAACCCGAGGATATAAATAAAAAGAATTTTGTGGGATTTATTCGCTAAAAACCCTCACGAGACAAAACTCGTCCACTAGGGGAAAGTTAGTGGTTAAAATGGCTTGTTGCACGAGCTAAGTGCAGCCGCGATTCCTGCGAAAGTGAGTTAGGATTTTTATTTTTATCGTTTTCTGCATATAGTTAGTTTTCTTTTATTTTTCTCGGGACTAGCAAAATGTAAGTTTGGGGGTGTGATGAGTTCACAAAAGATATACTTTCATAGCATTATTTTATGAGTTTTCATAGATAAAAGAACTCAAAACACCATTTTTAGCATAAAAATCATAAAGTTCCTCCCCATCATGCTATGCTCATATCTTTTCATTATAGATGGTCATTTGTATGCATTTATATGAGTTCCAATGGCTTTCATACAAAATATGTTAAAAAAATACTCTCAATTATGTTAATTTCTCTTTATAGGTGTTAATTGAAGACTAATTTGAAGATTAAAGTTGAGATTCAAGAGTTAAAGAGAGTATTGATTAGTTTGGAAGACAATTGGATGAAGAAATGACAAAGATGGGCCAACAATAAGAAGAAAAATGAAAGATCTGGGTTTGTATTTTGACCATATCTTTTTACTCGGGTGTCCGATTGAGGTGATCTTAGAAGCATTGGAAAGCTTGTTCTAAGACCTACAAATCATATTTCACAACATTTCTCCCAATTCAGACGTTTCGAGGGTCAAAATCACACATCAGTGTGGGGAACTGTTTTCTAATACGGGAATTACATTCATATGTTTATATTTCCATTCTTGTAAAGTCCCACATTGGAAAGAAACCAAAAGAGAGCAAGCAAATGTTTGTATATAAGGAAAGGAACTCTAAGCATTTAGCACAAAAGCAAGGAGAGCCTCCTCCTCTTTACTTAAGCTATTCATGTAATTGAGAGCAATTGTAGAGAGAAAGTGAGGAAAGCTTTGTAAAAATTGAAGATTTATAATGAAAACTTTGTCTTCTCCAATGGGTGGCTAATCACTTTGATTGGATCTTTTAGATGAAGCTAAGTTAATACTATTCCTTTTGCTTATGCTCTTAATTCTCTTTGTTTATGTGCTTAACATGTTAGAATATATTTTTCTTCATTACAATATGCTATCTTCCATGCTTAGTTTTTATTTTAGCATTCTTTTTACTATCTATGCTTAGGTTTGATAAATCATACTTAGGAGTTAATATCTTTTGATGGTTTATGCTTACTTTTGATAGATAGTCATTAGGAATCTTTTCTAGTCATTAGGAATCTTTTCTTTTATGAAGGGAAGAAAATCTTAGCTATTAGATTGTTAATTTTTAGAACTTTAAAGTTATATTTTTCAAATCTATACATTGATTTGTCATTAGATCTGTGTTTATTTGGGAAAAGAGAAGAGCATTAGTGTTGGATTAGTGTTACTTAGTGGATTCTAGATGGTTCAATCTATCCATTAGTATTGATTGTTGTTGATGTTACTTACTTTAGTTTGATTCTATTCACATTCTCACACACTTATACACTTGCTTTAATTTTCACACTCCATTTCTCTATTCACACCATCTTCCACCATGCACCTTTGATTTCACATTTTTAGCACATTTCTTTTTATCTCCATCCACTTATTTTCTATCTTGTTCTCTTTATTAGTTAGTTTTCATATATGTTTTTAGTTTCTTTCTATCTTGATCTTTCACTTATTTTCACACACTTACTCATTTGATATATCTAACATTGTTTATTTGTTCTTGTTATTTTTCTTTTGTCATTAACTTTGTTACTAACTTGTTACTAACCTTGTTTTCACTTTAGTTCTATTTCTACTAACATCTCTTTGTTATCTAGTTTCTTTTTTTCTTTTAGTTTGCATTTTTTATTTCCCTAGTTGTTATTTTGTTTCTTGTTATCATTGTTTTTGTTATTTCCATTTGCATTTGTTAGCTATATTTGAGTTGATACTCATTTTCATTGATAATTATTATTTTCCTTGTAACGATCCTCGTGGGAACGATATTCGGACTTCCATAGTCTATATTACTTGAGACAACCATATACTTGCGGGAAATTCGTCATTACTTGGCAAATCTCAGTGGCACATGTATTTTTGAGCAATTTGAAGAGTTGAGTATAGATCTTCAGCCACTGAAGAAGGGTGTAATATTAGCCAACATGTCAATGTCAGAGCCTTCTTTCATTCAGAACATCAAAGACAGTCAGTTGCAAAATCCAGAGTTGGCCAAGATTTCAGTGCATATAGCAGACCGTCCTGACTTCCGTGTTGTTGATACAGTTTTGTACAACCGTGACCGTTTGTGTGTGCCAAACATTGAAGAATTAAGGAATGACATCATGACAGAAGCTCACAGTACGAGGTATTCCATGCATCCTGGCAGCACGAAGATGTACCAGAACTTGAAGGGCAGATTTTGGTGGAACAACATGAAGAGAGAGATAGCAGCGTTTGTCTCCCGGTGTATGACATGTGAGTTGATTAAGGCAGAGCACCAGAAGCCTCCAGGGTTATTGCAAATGTTAGAGATTCCGGAATGGAAATGGGAGCACATTACCATGGATTTCATTTCGGGATTACCGAGGACCAGCAAAGGCAATGATGCTATCTAGGTCATTGTGGACCGTCTCACCAAGTCAGCTCATTTCATCCCGATGAAGATAGGAAAGAAGATGCACATGCTACCTTTGGCAGAGTTGTTTGTCAGTGAGATCATCAGCAGACATGGTCAGCCAGTTTCCATCACATCTGATAGAGACTACAGTTCAGTACAACTTACCATCCTCATACAGATGGCCAGTAGAGAGAACGATTCAGACTCTTAAGGATATGCTCCGTGCTTGTATGTTAGACTTCAAGACTCAATGGGACGAAACTTTACCTTTGTGAGAGTTCGCGTACAACAACAGCTACCACTCGAGCATTGGGATGGCGCCTTTTGAGGCATTCGATGGCAGAAGGTATAAGACACTTGTTTGTTGGGAAGAAGTTGGTACCCACAGTTTACATGGACCAGTCATGGTGAGTGAAACCAGTGACAACGTTAAGCAGATTCAAGAACGTCTGAAAGTACCCCGGAGTAGACAGAAGAGTTATACAGATTCTTACAGAAGGGATCTACAGTTTAAAGGAGACAAGGTTTTCTTGAAGGTGTCACTGTTGCGACCCCGGACCGAGACCCCGGGCCCCGCGACGATGATTGATAAGATAAGATAATCAAATTTCCCACAGGTTCTCGCTTTGAGGATTCCAAGGACACGGATATCTAGTTCACACGATTAATTAGGTGGAAGCGTGTAGCAAATTACGTCATAACAAAATATGAACATTTACATCATCAAGACCAAAATATCAGAAAAGGAGTTATATCATGACATTCCCATCATAGTTCAAGTCACAAGGTTTATCAAAGTGTGTTAATTTGTTACATCCCAAAATAAGAGGCCAACAAAGGCCAATACAACATCCAAAAGTATATAAAACCCAAAACGTGATAAATCGAACTCATGACCCGTCTCGACGTCAAGATGACATCGTCGGGTTACCACTCGCGAGCTAGGGTAGGCTCAACAGCCTCCTCCGGTCACTCCTCCTCAAAGGTAAAACCGCCTGCACCTGGGCACCAAAATAATAAGCATCAAACACAACGGTTTGGCAGGTAATCCATTTAGGCCTGAGCATGAATAAAAATATTTAATCGAAAACATGTAAAAACAATTTACTGACCTAAAATAAGTACTTGACTGAAATACATTTCAAAATTAGAGACAAACTAGCATGCGTACATAATATATCATGAATCGTAAATCCACAACAAGCCCATCATTTCTTTATCATTTATAATGAAAAGAGTAAGCACGCACGACGAGCACGATATACATAATATAACAAGACACGATTTCCACAAATACGGGATTCCGGCCGCAGAACCGGACACGCACGATATGTAATAAAATACACGACTAATCTGTAGATAGTCCACATGTTTAAGGACCCCCGGGTAGTGGATCAGACTGAAAGGGCAGTCCAAGCTCTGTGGTGTTCACTTGAGTTCATGAATGCACAAAACACGTGAAACATGATCCAAACATGTCGGAATAAAAGGGGAAATCACTTATCAAAACAAGACAAGGCACGGCTAGCAAAATGCATAATGTATATTGTAAGACCCCGACCCGAGTGATCTCGATTAGTGCTTAGTTAGTTGCGTGTTAGTCTTGATTTGTCTTGTGGACTTTGGTTTGGTTTAGTTTAGAATAGCTTTGAAATAGCTTTGGGGATTTTGAGTGCCTTTGGTATTAGTGGGGCCCTTTGGGGATTCCTTGTTTATGACTTTACGTGTACTTGAGGTTTTATCTTGGTTTTCTTGATTTGTATTTTATCCCGTTTTGTTTATCTCGTTATCACCTTCAACTTTCATGTTGATCCCGTTCCCGTTCGAAACCCCGAAACTTGACTTTTCTAGCTTCAAGGGTAAAACAGTACTTTTACACCAAATCTGTACCAAATTATTGTTATTCCCGAAACCCGCGAAACATAAACTTTTTAGAAACTAGATATTTCGACGATCATTTCTTCCTTCTTCGTCGATTTCATCCGAAGTCCCGAAAACCACTATTTCAGCCTTTCTAGGTTACTAGTTGGTGGAGCCCACTTGTGTAGCTTATAAAAGAGAGCTCTTCTCCCTCATTTTCTCTTTTTCCAGCAACTTCCTTGAGCCTAGGGTTTGTGTGCACTTTTCTCTTCTTCTCCTTGCTCAAGCATCACCAAACTTGCACCATCATCTCAAAGAATTTCATTATCTTCTTCTCCACTTCAAGGGCTCTCCATTGGTACCATTTGTGGAGGAATCCCATCTCTCCAAGACCTTCTTCTAGCTTGCTTTGTTCATTTGGAGAACCTATTGGTAAGATCTCTTCCTAATCTTCTAGATTAGTGTTCTTCTAGCCCTAGAGAAGCTACATTTTCATTATTGAAAGCTTTCTCTTCTCCTTCATTGTTTTGACCCATTTTAGGGTTTGTTTTGGGGGTTTTTGTAGAGCTTGTGTTCTTGACTTGCAAGTTTGCTTAGGAGCTTGATTTCCTTGATTAAAGACTTAAGGCAAGTGGATGATTTGATATTTTTACATTTGAATGAGTTTTGATGAAACGCATTTATGTTTTCACCTACTATTTTGGGATATTAATGACTTGTTTAGATGTGAAATAAATCCTCATTTTGGTTCTTGATAGCTTGTTTTATCCAAGTATTAGATTGCTAATCAGATTTGAAAGAATGTAGAAAGGAATGGAAGAAATGGAAAAGGCCACTGAACTGCTGTAACAGAACCTGGGTTCTGTCACGCAGTTCACGCGGTCGACCGGCCAAGGGGCGCGGTCAACCGGGGACACTGGAACAGGCCCCCCAGTTGAAGACCTGTTGCACTGCGGGATTCTCTGTTCCGTAGTGCACGCGGTCGACCGGCCACACAGAGGTCAGGCTGTCTGGAGCCTGACCAAATCACTGTTCATCCCATTTAATTTACAACTCCCGGTCGACCTGGCCCATGGCCGGTCGACCGAGCCCTCAGTGTACGCGGTCGACCGGCCATGGGCCAGGTCGACCGGCCCAACTGGAAACCTGCTGAAAAATGGACTTTTCACCCTATGCTAGATGGACTTTAAGTGGAACTTAGTGACCCTTTTGTGGACCCGTTTGACTTCCTTTGAGGATGGTTGAACCGACATTTCCTCATGGTTAATCCGGTTGTATCGGTACTTAACCTAGTTCAATCTTGAAAGGTACGGAACGACGAGATATCCTTTCTTTTATCTAAACGCGAAATTGGTTTGTTTGGATATCGTGAATCCATTTTCCTTTCGATGAATGAGTAGGTTGTAAGGTACTACTAGATTAACATTGTGCCTCGGATCCCATCCCTATTATGTTTTGTTTATTTAAAACCCGATTAAAGTTTGAATACCTAATGTGCATAAAGAGCCCGGAATGTCTCTAAACTCAAGGAGTACCAAGTGATCATCACAATCGACATACGGGGTCTTTATTCACTTGATTTATATCGAATCCCGATACTTGTCCCGAATTTCAAGAAATGTGATTTATCATTTCCGAAAACATTGAATTTGAAACTAGAGCTTTTGCTAGCCCCGATATGTACTTCCCGTTTGAAAATGAAATTAGTGCTTTTGAGCACCCCGTCCCGCCCGTTTATTTAAGTGCATTACATATGATTTGTACGTGTCTTGTTTTACATGATTTGACCTATGAGTCGGCACCACTAAGCTTGGCTTTCCTTGCCGGTTTGATCTACCGACTTGGAGACCCTTTCCCGTCCCGCCAGCTGCAGTTTGGATCCCGCTACCCGGTTATTACCGTGGTCTTGTCCCGATACCCGGTTCGCTACCGTGGTCCCGTCCCGTATTGTATTATATTATTTATATGTTACTTATGTTGCATCTCCTCACTTCGGTGACTGAGACAACATCCCGATATGCTCATCTCACTTCGGTGATAGAGGACTTAGCGATGTGTGGTTGCCATCTTGTCTGTTTCCCGTTTCTTTGGATATCTTACATGTTTTACATTGCCTATGTATTTGAACAAATGTTTCTCTTGTTTTATTAAACTAATGCTTTGACAGGTTTAAATGTTTTACAAGGTATTTTCTTTATTGTTATGTCTTTCACCCGTTTGCCAAACCGTCGTGTTTGACCCTTTGCTTTGGTACTCAGGTCCCGTTGTTGGTCTCCCCGAGGAGGAGCTTGAGGAGGCGGTCGGCGAACCGCAACGATTAGTAGAGTGGCACGCCGATGATGTCATTTAGACATTCGGGTGCCGAGTGACGTAACATTTTGGATTGTGTCTAACCATTCTTTTGGGGAACTTGATACTTTATTCATATTGGCCTTTGTTGGCCTCTATTTTTGGGAACAATGTAATTAAACTACTTTGTTGTAAACCTTAACTTTATTTTGGGGTTATAGCTTTAATGATCATTGCTCATTTTGATACTAGTATGAAACATGCGTTATCTTATATCTTGGACATGAATGTATGAAATAGATTTGCTACACGCTTCCGCACATAAAAGAAATATTCATGTCGATGTGATATCCTCACCGCGGACACCTGTGGGAAATCGCGTGTACGAGTGGTACTCTTTGGTAGACTCGTATACGTTTTGGTTTGGATTTAATTTAATTCATACACATTACATCATATTATTATTATATTAGTGTCCCGATCCCGGATTAGGCCCGCTGACCCGGTCCGGGGTCGCGACATATATGCACACAGCTTAAGAAGTGATCCCCATTTGATACTTGAAACAAATCTTCGAACGAGCTTAAAACTTGAATTCAAAGCGAGTACACGATACTACTTGTTGTATTAAACCAAAGTTCAAAACACAATAATTTCATCAAGTATATGCTAAAGCCATTCATTGACTCCTGTGTAATTGGGGCTCCATTGCTAAAATAAGAAGATTAGTGTCCCCGAAGTTGAATCGTATCTTAGAGTTCCATATACACAATGTCAAGTTAAAGTTCATAACATAGCCTAGTTTTCAATCTTTAGAAAGTATGCAGATGGGGTAAAATTCCAAAAACTGGGATTTGACAGGTCGCTCGAGTGGTCTGGACAGTTCGCTCTAGCGAACCAATGGTCGCTCGAGCGGACAGCCCTCTGTCTGCGCTCTAACCAAGCAGTGGCCTGGTCGCTCGAGCGAACCCAGAGTTGCAATATTTGTTCTCTCAAAAGGATCTGAATATGAGACAGAGGAGATGGATGGAATACATCAAAGATTATGACTTTCCAATCAAGTACCATCCAGGCAAGGTGAAGGTTGTAGCTGATGCGTTGAGCAGGAAGTCAGGGATCATGGCCAGCTTGAGAGGAGCCAGTGTTCTTCAGCAGTTTGAAGAGCTAGGTGTAGAAGTGCAGACCCTAGAGTTGGGTGTGATGTTAGCCAATATGACAGTGTCTGAGCCCACTTTTATCCAGAAGATCAAGGACAGTCAGTTGCAAGATTCAGATTTGGTTAGGATTGTAGATCAGATTGCAGAGCGTCCAGATTTCCAGATGGTGAATGGAATATTGTATTTTCGTGATCGGTTGTGTGTACCGAATGTGGATGATCTGAAGGAAGAGATTATGACTGAAGCCCACAACACAAGATACTCCATGCATCCGGGTAGCACGAAGATGTATCAGAACTTGAAGAATAGATTTTGGTGGAACAACATGAAGAAGGAGATAGCGGCTTTTGTGTCTCGTTGCTTGACTTTCCAGTTGATCAAAGCAAAGCATCAGAAACCTCCAGGTTTGCTACAGCCATTAGAGATTCTGGAGTGGAAATGGGAGCATATCACCATGGATTTCGTCTCTGGATTGCCTAATACTAGGAAGGGGAATAATGCAATATGGATTATTGTAGACCGTCTCACCAAGTCTGCTCACTTCATTCCGATGAAGACTGGTAATATGATGCATATGGCACCACTTACAAAACTTTTTGTTGATGAGATTGTGAGCAAGCATGGTCAACCCGTTTCCATCACTTCGGATAGAGATAGCAGATTTGTTTCGAGGTTTTGGAAAACTCTTCTTGAGTCTATGGGTATCAAACTCCAATTCAGTATAGCGTATCATCCTCAGACAGATGGTCAGTCAGAACGGATGATACAGATTCTTGAAGACATGTTGCGTGCATGTGTGCTGGATTTCAGAGTTCAATGGGATGAGTGCTTACTACTTTGTGAGTTCGCTTACAATAATAGTTACCATTCCAGCATTGGTATGGCACCTTTTGAGGCTCTCTATGGTAGAAGATGCAGAACTCATGTTTGTTGGGAAGAAGTTGGTGTTCGTAGCTTTCACGGACCGACTATAGTTGGTGAAACTAGTGACAAGGTCAAATTGATTCAGGAACGCTTGAAAGTCGCCCGTAGCAGACAGAAAAGTTATACAGACACTCGCCGAAGAGAATTGTAGTTTCAAGTGGGTGACAAGGTGTTCTTGAAGGTTTCACCCGTCAGAGGGACACTGATGTTCAGACAGAAGGGCAAGTTGTCAAGGAGATTTATTGGTCCATATGAGATTTTGAGCAAGATTGGAGACGTGGCTTATAGGCTTGCGCTACCGCCGGAACTCTCTGGGGTACACAACGTATTTCATGTTTCCATGCTCAAGAAGTATGTGTCTAGTCCTTCTCATATTATACAGCACGAGCCTTTGGAGATTCGGGAGGATGCTTCGTATGTGGAAAGGCCAACCAAGATCATTGATACCAAGGAGCAAGAGCTGAGAAATCGGACAATTCATTGGGTCAAGGTACTTTGGGAAAATCATGAACCAGAAGAAGCCACTTGGGAATTAAGAGATCAAGTTCAGAGGAAATACCCACACTTATTACCAGAGGTAAAAGTTTGATTTATTTGGTGGACCAAATATCCTAAGGGGTGGAGGATGTCAAACCCCAACCCAGGATTAACCCAATAGTGTTTGCTTAGTGTGTGCTTAGTCTTAATCGGGTTTAGTTATCGTGGGTTAGAGTGTGATTAGTTTTAGTCATGGTTATAGCTTTGGGGAGTTTCGAGAACGTTTAGTATTTACTAGGCACACTCAGGAAGGCCTGGGTGTACGTGCATGCATGGGAAGATCGTGTTTGGTTTTGTGTTAATCGTGATTTTCATTTCATTTGAATGGTTTTATGATTATGTACAACTTTCGTGTTTAGCCCGTCTGTGTTTGTAGCCCGGAAACTCAAGTTTTGGACCAAAAGGGTAAAATAGCCTTTTCACACTCAAATTTGGACACAATTTTCGAGATCCCAAAACCATGTCAAAAATATACTTTTCGGAAACTAGATATTTCAAGGATCGTTTTATCCTTCTTCGTCGACTCCATTTGAGGCCCGCAAGACCATGTTTTTACTCATGCAAGATTTGCACCTAAGGGACCCACTTGACAAGCACTTAAGCTACTTTCCCTTCTCTCTTTCCCCATTCCACAAATCTCAACAATTTTTCTTGACCTAGGGCTGAAAAACCCTCTTTTCCTCTTCATCTTCTCTTCTTGAATGCATGAGCTAGGAGCCTCCAAATGGAATTCTAAAACCATCATCTTCTTCCTCTCATCCCAAGCTTTCCATTGAAACCATTTTCTTGAAGTTTCTTGTTGGGAAAGATCTCCATTTCCTTCTTTGCATCTTGTTTGGGCACCTCTAGGTAAGAGCTTCAACCCATCTCTTCAATGGAGTTCTTTTGACTCCTAAAGATCATGTTTTTCTAACTTGTAGCACCCATTTCGAAATGGGTTACTTGGTTGCATTTTTGGGTGAGTTTTTGAATGGGTTTCATGGGATTTTTGTAGTTCTTGGCTTGGCTCTTGAGTAGGAGTGATTAGAGAAGAGTTTCGGTTTCATTTGGGTAAGGCAAGTAATCTATTTAAGTTGTTGTGCATGTGTGTTCATGGACTTGTCATTTGGTATTAATGCTTTGTTTTACTAGACTTTCATGTTGTCATCTTACTTTAGAAAATGCAAGCATGCCAAATAGCTTTCCAAACTTTCAGATTTCATCACTTTTAATTAAGCCTTGCTTTTGTTGAAGTTTGGATTTGTTTTGATAATAATGGGTTTGAAGGATTATGAAATGGGTTTTTAAGTTAATGGCTTGTTTAAGTTTGAAATAAATGCACCATTGTGAGCCTTGATAGCATGTTATATTCATGTATCAAATTTGCTAATCAAGTTGGAAAGAATGTAGAAAAGAAAGGGAAGAATGGATGGACCACTGACTGCAGAAATCAGAACTGGGTTCTGTTTCCGCAGTTCAAGCGGTCGACCGGCCAAGGGGCGCGGTCGACCGGGCACACTGGGTTTGGTCCCAGTTGGATGACCTGCTGCACTGCAGGAATTACTGTTTCCGCAATTCACGCGGTCGACCGGCCAAGGGGCGCGGTCGACCGGGCACACTGGGTTTGGTCCCAGTTGGATGACCTGCTGCACTGCGGGAATTACTGTTTCCGCAGTTCACGCGGTCGACCGGCCAAGGGGCGCGGTCGACCGGCGACACAGGGTCAGGTTCCCTGGAACCTGACCAAAACACTGTGCACCTATTTTATTTTACAACTACAGGTCGACCGGGCCTTGGCCGGTCGACCGGGCTCACTGTGTATGCGGTCGACCGGCCAAGGGCCAGGTCGACGGGCCCAACTGGAATTTCCCCTTTTGAGAGGATTTTTGCCCATTTGCATATTCTTTAAAAATTTGAAAACTATGCTATATTAAGGACTTTAACTTGACATTGTGTGAATGGAACTCCATGATATGTACCAACTTCGGGGACACCAATTCTTGTATTTTAATAATAGAATTCCAATCACATAAGGGTCAATGAATAGCCTAAGCATGTACTTGATGAAATTATCGTGTTTTGAACGTTGATTTAATACCGCAAGTCATATCGTGTACTCGCTTTGAAGTCAAGTATTTAAGCTCGTCCTAAGATGTGTTTCAAGTATTAAATGGGGATCACTTTTATAAGTTGTGAGCATATATATTATGCATTTTGCTAGTCGTGTCTCGTCTTGCCGTGACAAGTGATTTTCCCCTTTTATTTTCGATATGTTTGAATCGTGTTTTGCGTGTTTTGTGCATTCATGAATTCAAGTGAACACCACAGAGCTTGGACTGCCCTTTCAGTCTGATCCACTGTCTGGGGGTCCTTAAACATGTGAACTAACTGCAGATTAGTCGTTTATTTATTACACATCGTGCGTGTCCGGTTCCGCGGCCGGAATCCCGTATTTGTGGGAATCGTGTCGTGTTATACTATGTATATTCGTGCTTGTCGTGCGTGCTTACTCTTTTCATTATAAATGATAGAGAAAGGATGGGCTCTTTGTGGATTTACGATTCATGATATATATGTTATGCATTCATGCTAGTTCGTCTCTGATTCAGAAAAGTGTTCCGTAAGTATTTGTTTTACGTTCAGTAAAGTATTTCTTTATGTTTTCGATTAAACATTCTTATTCATGCTCTAGCTTAAAATGATTTCTTGCCAAACCGTCGTGTTTGATACTTGTATTTTAGTGACCAGGTGCAGGAGGTTATCCCCTTGACGAGGAGTGCCAGGAGGAGGCTGTTGAGCCTACCTTAGCTCGAGAGTGGCAACCCGACGACGTCATCTAGACGTCAGGACGGGTCATGAGTTCCGATATATCACCATTTTGGGCTTTTATATACTTTTGGTATTGTCTTGGCCTATGTTGGCCTCTTATTTTGGGATTGTAATAACTTAACACACTTTGTTAACTTTGTAACTTGAATTATTATGGGAATGTCTTGTTATGTCTTCATTCTGATATTTTAGTCTCGATGACGTTATGTTTATATTCTGTCATGATTTAGTAAGATGTGATTTGCCACGCGCTTCCGCATACTTGATCGTGTGAGTTGGTTGTTCCTTGTGTTTTTCGGAACCCTCACTGCGGGAACCTATGGGAGGTTTAATCATCTTACATTTCATCAGTCGCGGCGGGGCCCGGGCCTCGGTCCGGGGTCGCGACAATCTTCCCACGCTTGCACGTACACCCAGGCCTTCCTGAGCGTGTCTAGTTAACACTAAACGTTCTCGAAACTCCCCAAAGCTATAATCATGACTAAAACTAATCGCACTCTAACCCACGGTAACTAAACCCTATTAAGACTAAGCACACACTAAGAAACACTATTGGGTTAATCCTGGGTTGGGGTTTGACAGGACCTGAGTACCAAAATAAGGGTCAAACACGACGGTTTGGCAAATGGGTGAAAAGATAAAACAACAATTGAAATTACCTTGGAAAACATTTAAACCTGTTAAAACAATAAATCTCATAAAACAGGATGATCATTTATTTGAAACATAAATGCAATATAAAACATGTAAGGTATCCAAGGAATACGGGAAACAACAAGATGACAACCACACGGAGCTAAGTCCTCTATCACCGAAGTGACATGAGCATATCGGGATGTTGATCTCATTCACCGAAGTAAGGAGATGCAACATAAGTAACATATACATATATATAATAAATACGGGACGTGACCACGGTTGTGAACCTGGCATCGGGAACCACAGTAGCAATCGGCGGCATCGGGACAATACCACGGTAGTAACCGGGTAGCGGGATCCAAACTACAGCTAGCGGGACTGGAGGGGGATCTCCAAGTCGGTGGATCAGACCAGCAAGGTTATCCAAGTTTAGTGGTGCCGACTCATAGGTCAAATGTCATAAATCGAGACATGTACAAAATTCATATGATGCACTTATATAAACGGGTGGGACGGGGTGCTCAAAGGCACAAATATCATTTTAAACGGGAAGTGCATATCGGGATTAAAAAATATGTTACGATTGCAAATTTAGTATTTTCGGGGATGGTAAATCATAATTCAAGAGGTTCGGGACAAATATCGGGATTCTAAATTCAATCAAAGTGAATAAAGGTCCCGTATGTCATATACAATAAGAATTGGCACTCCTTAAGTTTGGAGACATTCCGGGCTCTTTATACACCTTAAGGTTTCCAAAACTTAAATGAAAACTTGTGATTTGATTTCTCTTTTCAAATGGGTGCTACACAATGGTTACTAGTTTTCCCATCACAATAGGGTTCCCAACAAACGCCTCTCAATCAAATAAACACTTCATTTTTTCTCACAGATTAGTCCCAGGTGAACAGTGTTGATCACTCGAGCGGACATGAAGTTTGCTTGAGCGATGAGCTCTCTGGAATGGTTTTCTGGGAGGTTCGGTCGAGCGGATAACGGGTTTGCTCGAGCGAACATGTTGGCTCAAGTGAATAAATGGTTCGCTCAAACTAACAATGTTCTGTGACGCTCTAATAAAATTTCTGGGAGAGTTCGCTCCAGCGAAGAACGGGTTCGCTCGAGCGAACCTGTTGGCTCAAGCGAACAATTAGTTCGCTCGAACTAACAAGGTTTTGTGATGAGCCTGATACAATTCTTGGAGGTTCGCTCGAGCGAATAAGGGGTTCGCTCGAGCGAACTATTTACTGGAATGGTTCGGAGTCTGTTCTGGGCACTTCGCTCGAGCGACCACCAGGTTCGCTCGAGCGAACTGCCCAGAAATGGGTTTCGGGACAGTTCTGCTCCCTCTCATTTCCACTTCTTAGAAATCCCTTAGCCACAATTTCACTCCACATGGGAGGCTCCGATACTCCTTTCCAACATCATTCAAGCTCCACATCAACACTTCCATAATCATCAATCAAAACACCTTCTTCTCCTCCATCACATTCAACCACAAAGAGGAGAGAAAATCCCAATCACAAGGAGTCATTTAAACTACAATTAAGCAATAAATGCAAACTACCAACCACATTTCCAAAACCATTTAATGAACTAATAGGAGTCATTAATGCAAATTTAATTCAAATCAATGCAAATCAATAGTAGTATGAAATCATCAATGCATTTTATCAAAATCATTAAAAACTCAAAATATCAATTCATTCACTTGCCTCAAGTCCAAGCTAAGAAAAAGGCCTTCTAATCACCCTCTCAAGCTCAAAATCAACAATCTCTACAAAAACTCCCAAAATACACCCTAAAATGGTCAAACAAAGAAATAGAAAGAGAGAGCTTCCAATAATGGAAGGGGAGCTCCTCTAAGATCATAAGAACTCAAATCTAAGAGATTAGGAAGAAAGCTTACTTGGAAGGTCCTCTAATGGCAAGATTTAGCTCAAAACAAGTCTTGGAAATGGTGGTTTTCATCACAAATGGTGTGAATGAGGAGCCTTGAAGGAGAGGAAGAGAATGGTGATCCCCATTATGATGTTGGTGCAAGCTTAGTGGGAGATTGAGATGAAGAGAGCAAGAAGAAGAACAAGGAAGAACAAAACCCTAGGCAAGAAGAAAGTTACAGGAAAAAGAGAAAGGAAGAAGAGGTGGGTTCCTTATATAGAAGGGGAGAGTGGGCTCCACCCCTTAAGAAACTTGGAAGGCTGAAATAGTAGTTTTGGGGACCTCGGATGAAATCGACGAAGAAGGAAGAAATGATCATCGAAATTTCTAGTTTCCAAAAAGTATATGTTTCGTGGGTTTCGGGAGTATCAAATATTTGGTCCAGATTTAGTGTAAAAAGACAGTTTTGCCCTCAATGCAATGGAAGTCGGGTTTCGAGATTTGGGACGGGAACATGATCAACATGAAAGTTGTAGAGATCTACGAGATTAATAAAACGGGATAAAAATACAAATCCAAAGAATCTTAATTAATCCCCCAACTACACGCAAAGTCATAAAAAGTAACCCCCCAAAGGGCCCCACTAATCACAAAGCCACTCAAAATTTCCCAAAGCTATAACCAAACTATTCTAAACCCAAACTAAACCAAAACACACTAAACACGCTTAGAACTAAAACACAACTAAATAAACACTAATTGAGATCACTCGAGTCGAGGTCTTACACTTCCCCTTCCTTTCTCCATTTTCCAGCACAACAAGAGCCAACCTAGGGTTTTTCCTTGCCTCTCTTCTCCCTCTTGCTTTTCCATCATCAAGACACCACCAACCTTGTATCTCTTGAGAAATGGACTTCATCATCTTCCTCACCATCTCAAGAGCTTTCCATTGACACTATTCTTAAAGAAAACTCTTCACTCCAAGATCCTCATTGAGCTTGTCTTGCCCATTTGGAGAACCCATAGGTAAGCAATCATCTCCATCTTCTAGATTTGTGTTCTTGTGACCTTAGAGGAGCTCCATTTCCATTATTGGACGCACCCTCTTCCTATTTCTTTGTTTGACCCATTTTAGGGTTTGTTTGGGGTTTTTGTTGAGATTGTTGATTTTGAGCTTGAGAGGGTGATTAGAAGATCTTGTGCTTAGCTTGGACTTGAGGCAAGTGGATGAAATGATGAATTTAATCACTCTAATGTTTTATGAAAAAAATGTTGGTTATCTTTCTTGCCCATATTTATTGATTGCATTGACTTGAAATAAATGCTCATTGAGAGTTTTGCTAACTCATTTATTGTTGTGGGAATGTGGTTGGTAGCTTTCCATTTATTACTTGATTGTAGCTAAATGACTCCTTGTGATTGTGGTTTCTCTCTCTCTCTCTCTCTCTCTCTCTCTCTCTCTCTCTCTCTCTTATGGTTGAATGGGATGAAGAAGGGTTGATTGGATGAATACTTATAGGAGTATTGGAGAAGCTTTTAATGATGATTTGGAGGAGCATTTTTTTTTTAGCTCATCTTATTGTAGGAAGATGAATGGGAATGAAGGGAAATGGTTTGAAGGAGAAATGAGCTCGAAATCTTGACACAGTGGGGTATTTCCGCACTTGGCATTCAGCCAGCAGTCACCTGTCGGCTAGCCGCCTGGTGATCGGCGGTTAACCGCCATCTGACCGAACCATTGCGGTCAGCTTTCCAGAGAGCACATCTTTGCCCAGAACCTGCGATCAGCCTCACGGTTAGACAGCAGCTAACCGCCGAACCCACTGGCGGCTATGTCAAACCCCAACCCAAGATTAACCCAATAGTGTTTTCTTAGTGTGTACTTAGTCTTAATCGGGTTTAGCTACCGTGGGTTAGAGTATGATTAGTGTTAGTCCTGATCATAGCTTTGGGGAGTTTCGAGAACGTTTAGTGTTAACTAGGCACACTTAGGAAGGCCTGGGTGTACGTGCAAGCGTGGGAAGATCGTGTTTGGTTTTGTGTTAATCGTGAATTTCATTTCATTTGAATGGTTTTATGATTATGTACAACTTTCGTGTTTAGCCCGTCTGTGTTTGTAGCCCAGAAACTCAAATTTTGGCCAAAACGGTAAAATAGCCTTTTCACACTTAAATCTAGACACAATTTTCGAGATCTCAAAACCGTGTCAAAAATATACTTTTTGGAAACTAGATATTTCAAGGATCATTTTATCCTTCTTCGTCGACTTCATCCGAGGCCCGCAAGGTCATGTTTTCCTTGATACAAGAATGCTCTCTTACGGGTCCCACTTGCAAGCACTTAAAACCTTTTTCCCTTCTCTCTTTCTCCATTTGCAAATCTCTACAACCTTCTTGACCTAGGGCTGAGAAACCCTCTTTTTCTCTTCATCTTCCCCTCTTGAATGCATGAGCTAGAGATCTCCAAAAGAGTTTCCAAGACCATCATCTTCTTCCTCTCATCCCAAGCTTTTCATTGATGCCATTTTTATTGGATTTCTAGTTGGGCAAGCTCTCCATTTCCTTCCTTGCATCTTGTTTGGGCACCTTTAGGTAAGAGCTCCTACCCATCTCTTCAATGGAGTTCTTTTGACTCCTAATGATCATGTTTTTTCTAACTTTCAACACCCATTTTGAAATGGGTTGCTTGTTTACATTTTTGGGTGAGTTTTTGAATGGGTTTCATGGGGGTTTTTGTAGTTCTTGGCTTGGCTCTTGGGTAGGAGTGCTTGAAGGAGAGTTTTGTTAACATTTGGGCAAAAGGCAAGTAATCTCTATAGGTTGTTTGTGCATGTGTGTTCATGGATTTCACTATTCCTCTTGAAATTTCCATACGATCTGTCATTTAGTATTAATGTTTTGTTTTACTAGATTTTCATGTTGTGATTTTACTCTATACATTGCAAGCATGCTAATTAACTTTCCAAACTTTCAGATTTCATCATTTTTAATTAGGCCTTACCTTTTTGAAGTTTGGATTTGTTATGATAAGAATGGGATTGAATGATTATGAAATGGGTTTTAATATTAATGGCTTGTTTAGGTTTGAAATAAATGCACCATAGTGAGTCTTGATAGCTTGTTTTATTCATGAATCAAATTGCTAATCAGGTTTGAAAGAATGTAGAAAAGGAATGGAGAAAATGGATGAACCATTGAACTGCAGAAAACAGAACTAGGTTCTGTTACGCAGTTCACGCGGTCGACCGGCCAAGGGGCGCGGTCGACCGGGCACACGGGATCAGGTCCCCTGTTGGATGACCTGCTGCACTGCGAGAACTACTGTTACGCAGTTCACGCGGACGACTGGCCAAGGGGCGTGGTCGACCGGCGACACAGGGTCAGGTTCCCTGGAACTTGACCAAATCACTGTGCACCCTTTTTAAGTTACAACTGCCGGTCGACCAAGCCTGGGCCGGGTCGACCGGCCTCACTGTGTAAAGGATCGACCGGCCAAGGGCCAGGTCGACCGGGCCAACTGAAATTTCCCTTCTTGGGAGGATTTTTACTCCATTTATATATTCTTTAAAAATTTGAAAACTAAGTAATATTAAGGACTTTAACTTGACATTGTGTAATTGGAACTCCAAGATATGTACCAACTTCGGGGACACCAATCCTTGTATTTTAATAACCGAGTCCCAATCACACAATGATCAATGAATAGCCTTAACATGTACTTGATGAAATTATCGTGTTTTGAGCATTGGTTTGATACAGCAAGTAATATCGTGTACTTGATTTGAAGTCAAGTTTTAAGCTCGTTCTAAGATTTGTTTCAAGTATTAAATGGGGATCATTTCTTAAGTTGTGAGCATATATATTATGCATTTTGCTAGCCGTACCGTGTCTTATTTTGATAAGTGATTTCCCCTTTTATTTAGACGTGTTTGTATCGCGTGTTTTATGCATTCATGAATTCAAAGTGAACACCACAGAGCTTGGACTGCCCTTTCAATCTGATCCACTGTCCGGGGGTCCTTAAACATGTGGACTATCTGCAGATTAGTCATGTATTTATTACACATCGTGCGTGTCCCGTTCCGCGGCCGGAATCCCGTATTTGTGGGAATTGTGTCGTGTTATATTATGTATAATCGTGCTTGTCGTGCGTGCTTACTCTTTTCATTACAAATGATAAAGAAAGGATGGGCTCTTCATCGATTTACGATTCATGATATATTATGTAAGCATGCTAGTTTGTCATAAATTTTGAAATGTACTTCAGTCAAGTATTCATTCTTGGTTTAATAAAGTGTTTCCTTATGTTTTCGATTAAACCTTGTTTTCCATGCCTACACTTAAATTGATTTCTTGCCAAACCATTGTGTTTGATGTTGTATTTTTGGTGCCCAGGTGCAGGGAGTTATCCCTTTGAGGAGGAGCGCCAGGAGGAGGCTGTTGAGCCTACCTTAGCTCGCGAGTGGCAACCCGACGACGTTATCTAGACGTCAGGACGGGTCATGAGTTCCGATGTATCACTTTTTGGGCTTTATATACTTTTGGTATTGTATTGGCCTTTATTGGCCTCTTATTTTGGGATTGTAACAACTTAACACACTTTGTTAACTTTGTAACTTGAACTATTATGGGAATGCCTTGTTATATCTCCTTTCTGATATTTTAGTCTCGATGACATTTATGTTCATATTTTGTTATGATTTATTATGATGTGATTTGCTACACGCTTCCGCCTATTTGATCATGTGAGTTGGTTTAAGGTGTCCTTGGAACCCTCATCGCGGGAACCTGTGGGAGATTTAATCATCTTACCTCATCATTAACCACGGTCACGGGGCCCGGATCTCGGTCCGGGGTCGTGACAGGCTAACCACCAGCTAACCGTGCTGTCATGGTTACTTTTCCCGAGAGCATGATTTCTTCCCAGAAATCTGTGGTCAACCTCACGGTTAGCCAGCGACTAGCCGCTGAATCCATCGGTGGCTAACCACCAACTAACCGGCAGCTAACCAAAATTCCACAAAAATTCTGAAATGAAGAGAAATGAAGAGGATTTTGTCCCAATCATTTGTGCACCCTTTTAAAGAATGATGAGGACTGTTCAACCAGAGATATGCATGGAGTCCATTTGAGAAAGAAACCATCACACAAAGATTCATTTGAAACCTTAAGAAAATCCTAAGGTGTATAGAGAGTCCGGAATGTCTCCAAACTCAAGGAGTACCAATTTATATTGAAATTGACTTATGGGACCCTTATTCACCTTGATTAGTTTTGCACCCCGATACTTGTCTTGAAAATAATGAATTATGATTCATCATTCCTTAAAGTTTTGAAATTGTATTGTAGTATTTTGCTAGTCCCAATATGTACTTCCCATTTGAAATGATATTTGTGCCTTTGAGCACCCCGTCCCGCCCGTTATGTAAGTGCATCATATGTATTTCGTACTTATCTTGATTTCTGTTATTTGACCTACGAGTCGGCACCACTAAGCTTGGATAACCATGTCGGTCTAATCCACCAACTTGGAGATCCCCCTCCCGTCCCGCCAGCTGCAGTTTGGATCCCGCTATCCGGTTATTACAGGGGTCTTGTCCCGATGCCGCAGATTGCTACTCTGGTTCCCGATGCCCGGTTCGCTACCGTGGTCATGTCCCATATTATTATTATGTATATGTATATGTTACTTATGCTGTATCTCTTTACTTCGGTGACTGAGAGCAACATCCTGATATGCTCATGTCACTTCGGTGATAGAGGACTTAGCTTCACGTGGTTACCATCTTGCTTGTTTCCCCTCTTCCTTGGATACCTCACTTGTTTTATATTGTATATGTATTTGAATAAATGATTCTCTTGTTTGATGAAACTGATTGTTTTAACAGGTTTTAATGTTTTCCAAGGAAATTTCTATCATTGTCATATCTTTTCACCCCCCGGCCAAACCGTCGTGTTTGACCCTTGTTTTGGTACTTAGGTCCCGTTGTCGGTTATCCTGAGGAGGAGCACGAGGAGGCGGTCGGAGAACCGCAACGTCTAGTTGAGTGGCACGCTGATGATTTCGTTTAGACATTCGAGTGTTTGAGTTACGTAACATTTTGGGTTAAGAATTAACTATTCTTTTGGGAACTTGCTATTTTGTTTATATTGGCCTTTGTTGGCCTCTATTTTTGGGAATTGTAATAAAATGACATTTGGTGTAAACTTTAACTTTCTTTTGGAAAATAGCTAATGATCATTATTCATTTTGATAATGGTGTTAATTATGTTTTAATCTTGCAATCTTGGACATGAATGTATGAATTGAATTTGCTACACGCTTCCGTATTTACAAGAAGTATTCATGTTGATCTGATATCCTCACCGCGGACACCTGTGGAAATCGCGTGTACGAGTGGCATCTTTGATGAACTCGTATACGTTTTGATTTAAATTAATTCATAGGATTGTGTATCATTCATTCATCATCCACATAATTTCATCTAATGAGGTCCTGATCCCGGATTGAACCCATGGGTCCCGGTCCGGGGTAGCGACAGAATAACTTTTATTCACCAAACTAGAAGCTGAAATTAAATTCCGCCGTAAAGACGGTACATATAATGTATCTGACAAAACCAATTTATTATCTAAAAAACGTAAAGTAGTAGCTCCCACCAATTTATTATCTACCTCCGCCTTAGCATCAGATTCTTGGTTGACAATGATTTCTCCATCACTAAGCCTCCTGGTTTCCTTGAATCCCTGCACCGTATTACATATGTGATTAGTTGCACCGAAGGCAACACACCAAGATTTTGAAGTACCAGTTGCAAAACTAACATCAGAAATAAGTGACTCAATCATATTTGAGGTCTTCTTCTTAGACAGATACTCTGGAAGATTCCTTTTCCAATGTCCTGTCATACCACAATGGAAACACTTTCCTTTTGTCCCCGAACCCTTAGCCTTGGCCACACTACCATTAGGATCATTCTCCACCTTAGGGCCCTTCAGAATGGATTTCTTCTTTCCTTTCCTCCCTTTGCCTTTCGACTTGGACTTGGCAACTAACTTTTCTGTCATCAGGGCAGTTGGCCTCTTCTTCATAATCCCTTCAGTCACAACCAGCTGGCCAGACAACTCAGCTATAGTGAGATTCATCTTATTCATATTATAATCGACCTTAAAATTGTTGAATGACATTGGCAGCGACTCAAGGATTATGTCAATCTGCGATTCTACATCAATCGCAGCCCCCAGCACATCTAACTCATTCAATGAGTCCATCATTTTCAACATGTAGTCCTGTACCGGTGTGCCTTTAGCCATCTTGGTGCTTATAAGCACCCTCAGGCAGGCCTGCCCTGTTCCGCATACATCTCCTTTAATTTTGATAAAATATCATTTGTAGTCTTATATGATTGATGTTGCTGTTGTAAAACACTAGACATGGATGCCTGAATGTAATATCTGGCCATCTCATCGTCTCTGGCCCATTTGGGGTAAAGTTCATTTTCTTCCTGTGATGCATCTGGCTTTGGCTCATCAAGGGGGGGTTTGGTAAGGACATATTTATATCCTGAAACAGTCTGGACAATATCCAGATTCCGTTTCCAGTCAACATAGTTGGATCTCACCAACTTATTCTCACTACAACAAAAATCATTTTTCGCGGCAAATATTCTGCGATGTTTTGAAAATTTGTCACTAAATGCTATTTTTCGCGACGAAAAATTCATTTCGTCACCTAAAACGAAAACACAAATGATTTAACGACGATAATTTTCGATTTACGCTAAATACTATCACGAAAAGTTTGGCGCCAAAAAATGAAGTTGGTGCTATGAAGAAGTAAAATTTTTCAGACAAAATTATTTATTTGGCGACGATTTTTTTTCTTCAAAAAACTATTTATAACATATTTTATTAAAGAATTTTTGCGACAAAAATATATCCTTGCAGAATCCCTTAAAAATAATCCACGACGAAATTATTTAGTCGCGGAATGCATAAAATTTGAGGCGCGCGATATAGCTTCGCGGTTCATTTTTGAGAACTATTGGGCAAGGAAATGACATAACATAACACCCTCGCACACAGACCTTGTCCATTTCTCTCACACTGGAACGAAGGTGCAGCACCATCACCTCCTCTCCCTCTCGATCTCGGCCCTCTCTCTCTCCATCTCACAACCCCTGTGCAAACCCATCTCAGAGGCAGCCCCCCTCTGCAGTCTCTCTGCTCTTCATCTCTCTCATGCCCGTGGACCGTCGCCCCTTCTTCCCCCACGCGGGGACCGCACCACCACCACCACCACCAGCACAGAGCCCATATCTCTCCCTCTTCTCCCTCCACGCGCAAAACTAATCCCATTCACAGGTAAGAGCCTCTCTCCCTCCTCTCTGCATCACCATCGCATCCGTCAGCACTTCCCTTGCACACCAGCGCACCCTCTCCTCTCATAGAAATCTCCAGATCTCCAAGAAGGATATCTGTTTATTTTTTTATGCTGGGTTTTTCTTTTTGTTGTTTTATGGGGTTTTGGTTCTGGGTTTTTTTTTTTGGGATGCGAGATTAGATTTGGGGGGTGTTTCTGTGGGTAGATTCTACTATTTGTAGGGTTTTGAGGAAAAGGAGTTTGAGTTTTTGTGTATTGGGGATTTGATTTTATTAGAAGATATGTGTTGGGGTGGTGTGTTTTCCGATCTTCGCTCTTCGATCTCTGAGATCTCTCTTCCCCAAAACCCTAATATTTGTTTGAAGCTTCCAGCAGTTTTGAGGTTTCAGATCTGGTCGGCATCGGAGAAGAAGAAGGAGGTAAGACCTACTTACCTGCATTTCTTTATCTTCAACGATCTGCTTACATTAGGTCACTTTTTGAAATTCTGGAATTATTTCATTTGTATTGGCTATGTGTTCAATTTCTGAAATTGTGTAAGGATGAGTTTGTGATATGGGTATGGAAGCCATCATTATCCGCAAAATAACAAGGAATTGGCACTATTTGTTTGTTTCTGTCTCTTTTGATCTGTTTAGGAAGAAAGTCATAATCTGTAGATTATGGAGATCTATTTGGTGTACATTGTAGTGGCATTTTGTTATTTGTGTTGATTTGTATTAAAGATGCATCTTCTTATGATGTTTCCTTTTTTTCTTTTTTCCTCCAATCGTCATATTCATGTAACTTCATTTCTTCCTCATAAAGATTGGATTTCTCCCTTCTAATGGAGCTCTTGTAGGAAAGAAACCCTGATGCCTAGATATTCTTGGCTTTGGCAATGAAGAAACTGGATAAATTTCAAAGGGATATTTACAGGAAGGGAGAAGAAAAGGCATGTATGTTATTAACTGCCTAGAGAATTGAAGCCAAAGGGGGGAGGAGTGGGAATAAAAAGGAATAGGGGCATAAATTGGCATTAGTTAAGTAGGTGGGGTGGGGATTTGGAGAGGAGGAGGATACCTTTTGGAGAACAACAATTAGCTGAAAATATCAGGTAATCAAGAGGGGTTGAAAAGTGGGGAATGTCTAAATCAAACAGAAAGACACAACACAAATACAGATTCTTGGAGACCCCTGCTTTGCTAGTTGATCATAAGCCATATTCAACACAGTAGCCTTTGAACCTCTTTTGAAAAATTTAAACTTGTTCTACTTAATGTTGTGTGGAAGAAGCTCTTTTTGTTACCTTTTCTCATTGGCATTGAGTACAGTGTTTGATAGAGACTCATTGCTATTTTAGCCTTATACCTTATTTGGGGTAGGCTCAATGGATTCTAGTGACAATTCAGAGGCTTGATTGCAACACATTGACAATTCCCAAGTTCATTACACAAGCAGCTTATAATTTTGACAATTGTCTTCTTCTTCTTTCCAGTTTTAGAGGGTCCAAGAGAAGTGACACCGACAGTTTTGAAGTCTTCAACTGGCTTGGAAGGTTAATACCTTTCCCCCAAATGTTGAAGTGTTAATGGAATTTGATTACATGCTTACTTTCCTATTTTTCCTTTCCTTATCTGAGCCTGGCAAGAAAATTATACACATTTTGATTGAATATGCTTATTTTAAGAGCAAAATTTTCCTGTTCATGTATTTCTTCTTTGTATGCGCTGAATGATTCTAATGTAATACTTTTGCAGCTGGCAAGCTTTCACCTAAAAAGTGGGGTCTTTCTAAAGGCTCTAGTACTGTCTTAGTTTCTTTTCTTGGAGGAGTTTCTTTTCTACTCTCTCAGGGTATAGATATAAGACATAATCTAGCTGCCATAATGGGGCTAGCATGGCTAGACTCAATTTTGCTTGGTGGTAGCTGTCTGGCTCAGATCTCATGTCTTTGGCCTCCTCATAGGCGTCAAATTCTTGTTCATGAAGCAGGGCATCTGCTAACTGGTAATTCTTTTTATATTAAAAAGAATGTGGATTTTTTTTTTTCATTTTTTACTAGAAATGGTGTCTGGGGAATTGCAATTTAATTTTAAGAAGGCATTTTATTTTAATTTTGCTCACTGCCCCGACCCTCATGTCTTGATTCTGTAAACATGGGTCCCATGTTTCAGTGATACAAATTGTTGATCCCATTAATCAAGCTGTGGACACAGTGTAAGACCTGTCGCATGAATAATCCAGAATTGAAGATATTAAAAGTCCAATATCTGGCTGTTCTATGTTGAACGTGGGCTTGGATTTCCAAATGAGATTGTTGTTTGAATCCAAACTACCATAAGGAAGCCCATGATATCATAGGTGTTGATGATTGGAACATGGTTCTCACTTTTACTTTCCTAAGGCCTGAGGATTCCTCCATCGGCTCATGAATATCCTCTGTACTTCATCAAGGATTCAAGGTTGAATTATTTCTAACAAAGCCTTTGTTTCAATCCAACTATAAGTTATTAATTATCCCTTAGGTGGAAAAGGTTTGTGTTTCCTTTCGAACTTCCATTCAACATCCATGGTTTTGTGATTGTTGCTTGACATTACCTCATTAGTGACACAGGACACTCTGTTTGGCCAATTACAATTCACAAATGCATGAACTGTATGATCATTTCATTTGGAATCTGTTCAGTTTGTCCAAATTATATTTAAGTGGGCCCTATTTGGTTTTCATGATGTTGGGCATTTGGAACAGTGCAAGAGTCCTAACACAATTCTTGTAGTACATCCATTTGAAATTCCTTATCTTAACAATATAATGTGGGTATGGGGTGGGGGTGGTTTGCTTTGGGGTTGTGTTGGAATAGATTTGGACATGGGTTAGTATGGGCTTAATATCAAGTTCCATTGAATGATCCTTGTATTGTTTATGTTCATTTTTTTTATTTTTTTTTGTTTTAATTTAGATTGTGTTCTTTTACTTGCAACTGTTGAAGATATCACGATTAGGAATTGGTACTTGGTGATTGCAACTAGCAAGGGCTTAAATTAACAAAGGACAGGGGTAAAGATTTTCTGCTCAGCTTAGCTCATATGTAATGTTGTGCTGGTAATTGTATTATTGTTTGCCATCATTACAGTATTAGCATGATATGATACCAAATCCAACTATCCAAATAATTTTAGTTAGTTAAACCATATCCTAGTGCAGCAAGAGTGCCTAGTTCCTGAAAACTAAACAATTGTTAATGCTATCAGCATGTCAAATAGGATTCAGTAATCTATACAATTCTAGATTTTGCAACATTTGTAACAGATCATATCCACTTTCCCCTGACAGGCCCTTTGCAAAAATCATTCAAGGTATGAAATTTGAGAAAAGTATTGCAGAGTCCACCTCAATAATAACAAAACAGGGGAAAAAAAGGCAGCCTCAGAGATTAGAGTTAGACAAGATTAGCAGCAAGAGATGATTCTAACTTTTGATCTAGGGGATCCAATGTTTCAACAATTGCATTTGTATGTATACACCATTAGACCTTTTAGGCCTTAAACCAAAGGTTACAACCATCAAATGAGGCAGATTTTATGCCAAACCTGATCCATGATGGGACATCTTTTCCAGCATTTTGTAACCTTAAAATCTTAAATCTGCAAACAATTGTACACTAAAAAAAAATAATAAAAAGTCTTGCAAATGAGCTTGATACCAAAGTTCAATACTGGACTAAACACCCCTCATCCTATTATAATTCAATCCAGGAAAATGTCCTCTTACAATAGGACTACGTGTGGAGTCCAACTCTATGGTGCCCACCTTTGAATACTGGGGGCAGAGAATGGATTGTTATATAGGCTTTCTCTTTGTGTGAATCTTACTCATATATGAATATATTTCTTTTCCAAGATGAAATGTTGCTCTTAACCTTTCATGGGTGGCAGTTTTTTGCTTGTTTTTATTGACATTTCCCAATTCTTAATTTATCAGTAGTTACATCAATAGTTGATATTAGAATTTTTGCTTGTAATCTTGATGTTGCATGTTTCATGGGTATGTTGAGTGGGAAGGTAGTTGGTTCATTTTCCTGGCAATAGAATTACAGATTTACCCGCAAAGTAGATCAGTGGATGTTTCAATATGATTTCTAGTCCAAAATGAGCATGTTTTAGATTGAACAATATGAAAGTAGACACATCTTCCATTAGAATAAAGTTTTTCTTAATGATTATAAAGGCAGAACTTTGACTTTATGCGGGGCGACTTAAAAGACAAATGATCTCAAGCCATTACAGCTTTCGCCACTGGAATGATGCAGAGACCCAATTATACAATTCTCATTGTTAAAAAGCTTCTTAGTTTATCAAGAACAACTATAATACAGATTTCATGGGCTCACTTGGCTTCCTCATACAAAAGAACTTTAAGATCTAGCTATCTACAAGCTCTATCGTCAGCTATTTGATGTAAGCAATAAAATAGTTGGTAAGCATAGTTTTTTTTTGACCATCTATATAATAGCCTTACATTGGACAGTAAAAAATATCCATTAAATTTTTTTTCTTATAAATTGCTGCATCTTAAGTTCTGTTGAATATAATGAACAGATTGCCCCTTGCACATTTTTTTAGATGACACAGAAATGATTGATTGGCAAATGTTCATGGCACTATAAGGTCATGATTGAATTTTTTTTTTTTTTATAGATGTCTAATATGTGAAGTCCTTCTTTTAGCTAAAAAATGAATATTCCTTTTATGGTTTTTCCTGAACATTAACCAGCCGCCCCTGTTCCTGTTATAGTTGAAAAGGTAGATCCAAACTCATAGGACACTTGAGTTCAGCTTAAGCCACTAAGCTCTAACCATCACTGATATCTTGTCTAGATTGAGATACCACACCTGACCATCTTCAGATGTCTTAAAATAGTATTATGCCCACATAATATCAAAGTGTTCACTGAAAGAGAAGGACCCTTTGGAAGAATCTGTAGCTTGGAAACAGGGCATGAAAAATCCAAGTAGAGAAATGAGGAACATGGCCTATGAAAGTGCCTCAATTTCCATCTCTGCTTCTCCTCCTCAATATAGGATCAATCATGCATGCGTCCTTGAAAGTGTTGGTTCACATCAACTTCACCATCTATTTACACTACCATTGTTGATTTGAGAATGCATTAGGGACTTATTTTTTATTTTATTTTTCAAATGCTCTCTTGGTTTTCTATGAAACTTGATTTAAGTAAAATGGATTCATTTGATGTTTCATTGTTTAAGCACTTCTTCTGTGCTTTATATGTTCATTTTAATCTATCAACTGACAATCGTAGAATTATAGTGTCATATAGTGTGCTTTCTGCTTTTTGTTGAACCAGAAATTTTTTTTTTTTTTTTTTAATCTTTCATCTTTTACACTCAAATCACTATTTTTTTTTTTTTTTTTTTTGGTAATAGGTTTTCGGTGTTACTCCCGATGACATCCAGCATGATGGTTGACCTTAGTCTTTGCCCCATTTTATGGTATGTATATATTTTAGGTACCTTTGGGTGAAATTGTGATATGCATCTTATGGTATGTATGGAACTCATTGGAGCAGTACTTTTGTATTATACCTGAATTCTTCATATAGTGGCAATGATATAGTAGGCTTGGAAATTAGTCTGAACATGAATATATTCATGATCTCCTCATAGAAGGAGAGTCCTTGGTAATCATAGGTGCACTTCCACAATCCACTAATCTATCTTGCATTTGATGAATATGTTGAAAAAAAAACATGGGCAACTCAAGAGTATTTTCATCATGGACTGTAATTTTGTCTAAGATCTGTTAATGGGATTGAGGACTTGTTACAAGCATGAGCACCTCCAATTTTGACTATTTTCAAAATTGGGGACTTCAGAATTAGAACAGACTGGGCAAATTTGGTAGAATTGAATTTCCTTAATCTTGAGACCACAAAGATTAGAAACAAACAGTATATCTGAATCCTATCTACTTCAGAAAACATCAATGACATTGATGGAATTTGTTAAAAAAACAGACATACCTCACACTATTGATTTCTCACATGGTCACACTCATCAAGTATTGTATCATGGAATGAAAACCTGTAGAGAAAATTGTCATAACAACACACTGTGGTATTTGATATTGTAATATCATGGAATGGAACCTGTAGAGAACATTGACATGGCACTACCTCAAACCGAACTCTCTCTTTTTATTTGAAACAAATGTCAAGAGGACAAGGTCCATGCATCATGATTTATTAATGTCGGCCACTCGATTGGCTTGTTTGTGGACAGAGGAAGACATATCCCATCTGATTAGAAAATTGACAAAAGAGTCCTAGTCATATAAATGAAGTTTTAATCCCTAAGGAGTCTTTCTATTGGAACTTTTGATTGCATTAGTTGAACTGAAGGAGTTTTTCTGTTCCATGTTATCATACACAATGGCCAATGGCACAATGGCCACCAACTGATCAGCCCAAATGTTACATTTCCTTTGATGGCCCCAACAAAAATATGATAGCATAAGGTAAGAATTGAGTTACATGGCATACTAAAAATATGATTTCAAAAATTCGTTTGACATTTTTTGACGCTTTTCAGATGATGCAAATGACAAATTTTGGGTCAACGTTCTGCACATGCCACATCTCTCCATGCTATTGGTTTGACTGTAGTGTAGCTTTTAGTGACCAAACCAAGTAAATACAGTAGTAGCACAAGAACACAATAGAATTTGAGAGGATAATTTTATATATGGTTGTCAAACCCAAACCCAGGATTAACCCAATAGTGTTTGTTTAGTGTGTGCTTAGTCTTGATTTGGGTTTAGTTATCGTGGGTTAGAATGTGATTAGTTTTGGTCATGGTTATAGCTTTGGGGGAGTTCGAGAACGTTTAGTGTTTATTAGGCTCACTCAGGAAGGCCTGGGTGTACGTGCAAGCGTGGGAAGATTGTGTTTGGTTTTGTGTTAATCGTGATTTTCATCTCATTTGATTGGTTTTATGATTATGTGCAACTTTCGTGTTTAGCTCAATTGTGTTTGAAGCCCAGAAACTCAAGTTTTGGCCAAAAAGGGTAAAATAGCCTTTTCACACTCAAATCTGGACACGATTTTCGAGATCCCAAAACCATGTCAAAAATATACTTTTTGGAAACTAGATATTTCAAGGATCATTTTATCCTTCTTCGTCGACTTCATTTGAGGCCCATAAGATCATGTTTTGACTCATGCAAGATTTGCACAAAAGGGGACCCACTTGCAAGCACTTAAGCTACTTTCCCCTTTCCCTTTCCCCATCTCCACAATAGAATCTCTGCAACTTCCTTGCCCTAGGTTGAGAAAACCCTCTTTTCTCTTCTCCTTCTCTTCATGATTGCTTGAGCTAGGAGACTCCAAATGAAATTCTAAGACCATCACCTTCTTCCTCTCAAGACAAGCTTCCTATTGGTACCATTTTCTTGAAGTTTCTTGTTGGAAGAGATCTTCATTTCTCTCTTTGCATTTCGTTTGGGCACCTTTAGGTAAGGGCAACAACCCATCTCTTCAATAGAGTTCTTTCTATTCCTAAAGAGCATGTTTTTCTAACCTATAGCACCTATTTCTAAATGGGTTGCTTGGTTGTGTTTTTGGGTGAGTTTTGAATGGATTTTTCATGGGATTTTGTAGTTCTTGGCTTGACCTTTGGTTTGGAGTGCTTGAAGAAAGAACTTGTGTTCATTTGGCTAAGGCAAGTGATCTATTTAAGTTGTTGTGCATGTGTGTTCTTGGATTTGTATTTTGGTACTAAGGTTGTGATTTATTAGGCTTTCATGATGGTGATCTTACTTTAGATAATGCAAGCATGTTTAATAGCTTTCCAAACATTCAGATTTCATATCTTTTAATCAAGTCTTGTTTTGGTTGAAGTTTGGATTTGTTTTGATAAGAAAGGGTTTCAAGGATTTTGAAATGGGTTTCCATGTTAATGATTTGTTTTAGTATGAAATGAATGAATGCCCAATGTGAGCCTTGACAACATGTTACATTCATGTATTTAGTTTGCTAATTAGGTTGGAAAGATTGTAGAAAAGAAAGGAAGGAAAGAAGGACCAGTGCACTGCAGAAATCTGAACTGGGTTCTGATTTCCGCAGTGTACGCGGTCGACCGGCCAAGGGGCGCGGTCGACCGGGGACACTGGATTTGGTCCCAGTTGGAAGACCTGCTGCACTGCGGGATTTTCTGTCCCTGCAGTTCACGCGGTCGACCGGCCCAGGGCGCGGTCGACCGGCGACACAGGGTCAGGTTCTCTGGAACCTGACCAAAACACTGTGCATGAATTAAAAGTTACAACTTTGAGTCGACCGGGACTTGGCCGGTCGACCGGGCTCACAGTGTACGCGGTCGACCGGCCAAGGGCGCGGTCGACCGGGCACACTGAGATTTTTACTGTTTATGCAGATTTTTGCCCATTTGCTTTTTCTTTTAAAACTTGAAAACTAGGCTATATTAAGGACTTTAAATAGACATTGTGTGAATGGAACTCCATGCTATATACTAACTTCGGGGACACCAATCCTTGTATTTTAATCATAGAGTTCCAATCAACCAATGGTCAATGAATAGCCTAAGCTTGCACTTTATAAAATTATCGTGTTTTGAAAGTGGATTTAAGACCGCAAGTTATGTCGTGTACTCGTTTTGAAGTCAAGTCTTTAAGCTCGTTACACAGATGTGTTTCAAGATGTGTTCTAAGTATATTTCCAAGATATGTTTCAAGTTGTGTTTCAAGTATTAAATGGGGATCACTTCTATAAGTTGTGAGCATATATATTATGCATTGTGCTAGTCGTGCCTCGTCTTGTCGTGACAAGTGATTTCCCCTTTTATTTTCGATATGTTTGAATCGTGTTTCGCGTGTTTTGTGCATTCATGAACTCAAGTGAACACCACAGAGCTTGGACTGCCCTTTCAGTCTGATCCACTGTCTGGGGGTCCTTAAACATGTGAACTAACTGCAGATTAGTAGTGTATTTATTACACATCGTGCGTGTCCGGTTCCGCGGCCGGAAATCCCGTATTTGTGGGAATCGTGTCGTGCTATATTATGTATATTCGTGCTTGTCGTGCGTGCTTACTCTTTTCATTATAAATGATAGAGAAAGGATGGGCTCTATGTGGATTTACTATTCATGATATATATATGTTATGCATTCATGTTAGTGTGTCTTTGATTTAGAAAAGTGTTCGTAAGTATTGTTTTACGTTCAGTAAAGTATTTCAGTATATCCTCGATTTAACCTTGTTTTACATGCTTTCACTTAAATGATTTCTTGCCAAACCGTCGTGTTTGATGCTTGTATTTTGGTGACCAGGTGCAGGAGACCCTCCCTTTGAGGAGGAGTGCCCGGAGGAGGCTGTTGGGCCTACCTTAGCACGCGAGTGGCAACCCGACGACGTCATGTAGACGTTTGGATGGGTCATGAGTTCGATGGATCACATTTTGGGATTTTTTTATATACTTTTGGAATTGTATTGGCCTTTGTTGGCCTCTTATTTTGGGAAGTGTAATAACTTAACTTACTTTGTTAACTTTTACAACTTGAACTATTATGGGAATGCCTCGTTATGTTTTCATTCTGATATTTATGTCTCGATGTCATTATGTTTCCTATTATGACATGATATGTTAAGATGTGATTTGCCACGCGCTTCCGCATACTTAATCATGTGAGTTGGTTGTTCCATGTGTGTTTGTTTGGAACCCTCACCGCGGGAACCTGTGGGAGGTTTAATCATCTTTCAAATAATCTTATAATCGCACTTTAACCGCCGCGGCCTCGGTCCGGGGTCGCGACAGGACTGGTATCAGAGCGGGACTTGTTTCAGGCACTTAAAAGAAACTAGAAAGATCTTAGGATCGTGGTGAGAGTTCGTGAATTCGTTAGAATTGCTTAGTGTGACGTCTAGGAAACCATTTGACTATATTTATTGTGTACTAACATTTTGTTTTACAGCAATGCCTCCTAGAAGAGTTCTACCGAACAATGCTTCTGCTAGTAACCAAAATGAGAATGATCAAACTGCCATTCCTACAGCAAATCAGTTTCAAGAGCTCATGCAGGCTATGTTGGCACAACAGAGGCAAGCAAATGAAGCCCAAAACAGATTTCAGGAACAAATGGCCAAGAAAGATGCTGAAATGGCACAGGTGCAGAGGCAACTGTTAGAGGTTCTTCAGAACAGGAATGAGGCTCCACCAGTTGCACCCAATATTGTTATAAACAATAGGGAGTATGACCCAAGCTTGCTATTTGAGAGGTTCAGAAAAAGAGCACCCAAGGAGTTCTCAGGCAATGAAAATCCTCTAGTGGCAGATGACTGGTTAGCTAATACTGAGAAGATCTTCGATGTCTTCACTTGCACAGGCAGGCAGAAAGTGAACCTTACAGCTTCTCTGTTCTATGGGTTGGCAGACCAATGGTGGCAAACAGTGAAAGAACCCTACATGGCCATGGCAAATGAGGAAGCATGGGCAGCCTTCAAAACCCAATTTCAGGACAAGTATATTCCATCACACATCAAGAGACAGAAAGCCATTGAGTTCCAGCAGCTCAAACAGGGCAGTATGACAGTGTTGGAGTATGTCACTAAGTTTGAGAGGCTTGCTAGGTATGCTACAGAGCTTATTGATACGGAGCAGAAAAAGATCAATAAGTTCTTGGAGGGACTAAATCCCATTATCATGAGAGATACCATTGGGGTAGTTCCACCAGTTACTTTTGATGAGGCTGTAAAGAGGGCATACCAGTTTGAAGATATCAATAACATGATCATTCAAGACAGGAAGCAGCACTACCAGCAGCAAAATCAGAGATCTCAGCACCATAACAAGAAGGCAAAGCAAGAGCAGAATATAGTGGCCCAAGGTTGTGCTCATTGTGGCAAGAACCACCAGACCCATGAATGTCGTAAGGCCACGGGAGCTTGCTTTAAGTGTGGGGCAATGAACCATGCCATTAAAGATTGCCCACAGCTTCAAAATCAGCAGTACAGAAACCAGCAACAGAGGCAAGCACCTCCTCAGAATCAGGCACCACATCAGAATCAGATCAGGCCACCTCAGCAACAGCAGCAAGCAAGGCAGAATCAGAATGTGCGTCCACCTCAGCAGAATAGAAATGTCCAGGGCAGGCAGAATCAGGCTCCGAACAGGCCACAGCAACAAGGACGTCTATTCAACCTCAACCGTGCAGATGCTGAAGCTGCAGGAGATGTCGTAGAAGGTAAACTTCTTGTTTGTGGAGTAGAAGCACAGATTTTATTTGATCCTGGATCCACACATTCATTTATATCTCCTATGTTTGTTAAGATGATTGATGCACCACACAGTCAATTGGATTATATCTTGCTTGTTACAACACCAGTGGGTAGACAGGTTGAGTGTAGAACCTATTACCCTAACTGTCCAGTGTTGTTAGGAGATGTCAGTTTACCAGCCAATCTTATTGTTCTAGACATGCATGATTTTCACATCATTTTAGGCATGGATTGGTTAGAAGCATATCATGCCACCATGGATTGTTTCAGCAAAATCATAACATTCAGATTGCAAGGAGAGCAAGCAGAGTTGATATTTCAGGGGATCAGGAAACCTTCTAGAGCAGGGTTCATTTCTTTGCTTAAGGCAAGCAGGTTGATTCATAGTGGATGTGAGGCTTTTGTAGCGTTTATCACGGAGGATAAACAGTCCCAAGGGGTGGAGGGAATCCCCGTTGTGTGTGAATTTCCGGATGTTTTTCCAGAAGAAATCCCGGGATTACCACCAATTAGGGAAGTTGAGTTCACTATAGAGCTTCTTCCAGGGACAGCTCCGATCTCAATTGCACCTTACAGGATGGCTCCAGCAGAATTGGGTGAGTTGAAACTTCAGTTGCAAGAGTTGTTGGGCAAGGGTTTTGTTAGGCCAAGTGTTTCACCTTGGGGAGCACCAGTTCTATTTGTGAAGAAGAAGGATGGAAGCTTGAGGATGTGTATTGATTACAGGAAATTGAATCAAGTAACGGTCAAGAACAAGTACCCTTTGCCTAGGATTGATGAATTGTTTGACCAATTGCAAGGAGCAGCATACTTTTCCAAGATAGATTTGAGATCTGGGTATCATCAGTTGAGAGTCAGAGATTCAGATGTGCAGAAAACGGCTTTTCGAACGAGGTATGGGCATTATGAGTTTCTAGTAATGCCTTTTGGTTTGACCAATGCACCGGCTGTTTTCATGGCTCTCATGAACAAAGTGTTTGCTCAATACTTGGATCACTCGGCAGTAGTGTTTATTGATGATGTTCTTGTGTATTCCAAGAGTAGAGAGGATCATGAAGAACACTTGAGGTCATCATTGCAACTTTTGAGAGATAACCAGTTGTATGCAAAACTCAGTAAGTGTGAATTCTGGTTAGAACAAGTTGCTTTTCTAGGCCACATCATCTCAAAAGAAGGTTTAGCAGTGGATCCAGCCAAGATAGAGGCAGTAGTTGATTGGAAGAGACCGAGCAGTGTGACAGAAATCAGGAGTTTCTTGGGGTTAGCAGGCTACTACAGAAGATTTGTTCAAGGCTTCTCGTCTATTGCAGCACCTTTGACTACTTTGACCCGGAAGAGTGTTCCATTTGTTTGGACAGAGCAGTGTGAAGTGAGTTTCCAAGAGTTGAAGAGAAGGTTAACCACAGCTCCAATCCTCACATTACCATCGGGCAGCGGTGGATTCATTGTTTTTACAGATGCTTCCAATGTGGGATTAGGTTGTGTGTTGATGCAAGATGGCAAGGTGATTGCCTATGGCTCAAGGCAGTTGAAGGATCACGAGAAGAATTATGCAACTCATGATCTGGAATTGGCAGCAGTAGTCTTTGCTTTGAAGATGTGGAGGCACTATCTCTATGGAGAGAGATTTGAGGTCCATTCAGATCATAGGAGTTTGCAATATTTGTTTTCTCAGAAGGATCTGAATATGAGGCAGAGGAGATGGATGGAGTACATCAAAGACTATGATTTCCCAATCAAGTACCATCCAGGCAAAGTGAATGTTGTAGCTGATGCGTTGAGCAGGAAGTCAGGGATCATGGCCAGTTTGAGAGGAGCCAGTGTTCTTCAGCAGTTTGAAGAGCTAGGTGTTGAAGTGCAGACCCTAGAGTTGGGTGTGATGTTAGCCAATATGACAGTGTCTGAGCCTACTTTCATCCAGAAGATCAAGGACAGTCAGTTGCAAGATTCAGATTTGGCTAGGATTGTGGATCATATTGCAGAGCGTCCAGACTTCAAGTTGGTGAATGGAGTATTGTATTTTCGTGATCGGTTGTGTGTACCGAATGTGGATGATCTGAAGGAAGAGATTATGACTGAAGCCCACAACACAAGATACTCCATGCATCCGGGTAGCACGAAGATGTATCAGAACTTGAAGAATAGATTTTGGTGGAACAACATGAAGAGGGAAGTAGCAGCTTTTGTATCTCGTTGCTTGACTTGCCAGTTGATCAAAGCAGAGCATCAGAAACCTCCAGGTTTGCTACAGCCATTAGAGATTCCGGAGTGGAAATGGGAGCACATCACCATGGATTTCGTCTCCGGATTGCCTATCTCTAAGAAGGGGAATAATGCAATATGGATCATTGTAGACCGTCTTACCAAGTCTGCTCACTTCATTCCGATGAAGACTGGTAACATGATGCATATGGCACCTCTTGCCAAACTTTTTGTTGATGAGATTGTGAGTAAGCATGGTCAACCCGTTTCCATCACCTCAGATAGAGACAGCAGATTTGTTTCAAGGTTTTGGAAAACTCTTCTTGAGTCCATGGGTACCAAACTTCAGTTCAGTACAGCGTATCATCCTCAGACAGATGGTCAGTCAGAGCGGACGATACAGACTCTTGAAGACATGTTGCGTGCATGTGTGCTGGATTTCAAAGTGCAATGGGATGAGTGCTTACCACTTTGTGAGTTCGCTTACAACAATAGCTACCATTCTAGCATTGGTATGGCACCTTTTGAGGCTCTCTATGGTAGAAGATGCAGAACTCCGGTTTGTTGGGAAGAAGTCGGTGTTCGTAGCTTTCACGGACCGACTATGGTTGGTGAGACTAGTGACAAGGTCAAATTGATTCAGGAACGCTTGAAGATCGCCCGTAGCAGACAGAAGAGTTATGCAGACACTCGCCGAAGAGAATTGCAATTTCAAGTGGGTGATAAGGTGTTCTTGAAGGTTTCACCCGTTAGAGGAACCCTGAGGTTCGGACAGAAGGGCAAGTTGTCAAGGAGATTTATTGGTCCATATGAGATTTTGAGCAAGATTGGAGACGTGGCATATAGGCTTGCGTTACCGCCGGAACTCTCCGGGGTACACAACGTATTTCATGTTTCCATGCTCAAGAAGTATGTGACTAGTCCTTCTCACATTTTACAGCACGAGCCTTTGGAGATTAGAGAGGATGCTTCGTATGTGGAAAGACCGATCATGATCATTGATACCAAGGAACAAGAGCTGAGAAATCGGACAATTCAGTGGGTCAAGGTACTTTGGGAAAATCATGAACCAGAAGAAGCCACTTGGGAATTGAGAGAGCAAGTTCAGAGGAAATACCCACACTTGTTACCCGAGGTAAAAGTTTGATTTATTTGGTGGACCAAATATCCTAAGGGGTGGAGGATGTCAAACCCCAACCCAGGATTAACCCAATAGTGTTTGTTTAGTGTGTGCTTAGTCTTGATTTGGGTTTAGTTATCGTGGGTTAGAATGTGATTAGTTTTGGTCATGGTTATAGCTTTGGGGGAGTTCGAGAACGTTTAGTGTTTATTAGGCTCACTCAGGAAGGCCTGGGTGTACGTGCAAGCGTGGGAAGATTGTGTTTGGTTTTGTGTGAATCGTGATTTTCATCTCATTTGATTGGTTTTATGATTATGTGCAACTTTCGTGTTTAGCTCAATTGTGTTTGAAGCCCAGAAACTCAAGTTTTGGCCAAAAAGGGTAAAATAGCCTTTTCACACTCAAATCTGGACACGATTTTCGAGATCCCAAAACCATGTCAAAAATATACTTTTTGGAAACTAGATATTTCAAGGATCGTTTTATCCTTCTTCGTCGACTTCATTTGAGGCCCATAAGATCATGTTTTGACTCATGCAAGATTTGCACTAAAGGGGACCCACTTGCAAGCACTTAAGCTACTTTCCCCTTTCCCTTTCCCTTTCCCCATCTCCACAATAAAATCCTGCAACTTCCTTGCCCTAGGTTGAGAAAACCCTCTTTTCTCTTCTCCTTCTCTTCATGATTGCTTGAGCTAGGAGACTCCAAATGAAATTCTAAGACCATCACCTTCTTCCTCTCAAGACAAGCTTCCTATTGGTACCATTTTCTTGAAGTTTCTTGTTGGAAGAGATCTTCATTTCTCTCTTTGCATTTCGTTTGGGCACCTTTAGGTAAGGGCAACAACCCATCTCTTCAATAGAGTTCTTTCTATTCCTAAAGAGCATGTTTTTCTAACCTATAGCACCTATTTCTAAATGGGTTGCTTGGTTGTGTTTTTGGGTGAGTTTTGAATGGATTTTTCATGGGATTTTGTAGTTCTTGGCTTGACCTTTGGTTTGGAGTGCTTGAAGAAAGAACTTGTGTTCATTTGGCTAAGGCAAGTGATCTATTTAAGTTGTTGTGCATGTGTGTTCTTGGATTTGTATTTTGGTACTAAGGTTGTGATTTATTAGGCTTTCATGATGGTGATCTTACTTTAGATAATGCAAGCATGTTTAATAGCTTTCCAAACATTCAGATTTCATATCTTTTAATCAAGTCTTGTTTTGGTTGAAGTTTGGATTTGTTTTGATAAGAAAGGGTTTCAAGGATTTTGAAATGGGTTTCCATGTTAATGATTTGTTTTAGTATGAAATGAATGCCCAATGTGAGCCTTGACAACATGTTACATTCATGTTTTTAGTTTGCTAATTAGGTTGGAAAGATTGTAGAAAAGAAAGGAAGGAAAGAAGGACCAGTGCACTGCAGAAATCTGAACTGGGTTCTGATTTCCGCAGTGTACGCGGTCGACCGGCCAAGGGGCGCGGTCGACCGGGGACACTGGATTTGGTCCCAGTTGGAAGACCTGCTGCACTGCGGGATTTTCTGTCCCTGCAGTTCACGCGGTCGACCGGCCCAGGGCGCGGTCGACCGGCGACACAGGGTCAGGTTCTCTGGAACCTGACCAAAACACTGTGCATGAATTAAAAGTTACAACTTTGAGTCGACCGGGACTTGGCCGGTCGACCGGGCTCACAGTGTACGCGGTCGACCGGCCAAGGGCGCGGTCGACCGGGCACACTGAGATTTTTACTGTTTATGCAGATTTTTGCCCATTTGTATTTTCTTTTAAAACTTGAAAACTAGGCTATATTAAGGACTTTAAGTGGACATTGTGTGAATGGAACTCCATGCTTTATACTAACTTCGGGGACACCAATTCATGTATTTCAATAATAGAGTTCCAATCAACCAATGGCCAATGAATAGCCTAAGCTTGCACTTTATAAAATTATCGTGTTTTGAAAGTGGATTTAAGACTGCAAGTTATGTCGTGTACTCGTTTTGAAGTCAAGTCTTTAAGCTCGTTACAAGATGTGTTTCAAGATGTGTTTCAAGTATTTCCAAGATATGTTTCAAGTTGTGTTTCAAGTATTAAATGGGGATCACTTCTATAAGTTGTGAGCATATATATTATGCATTGTGCTAGTCGTGCCTCGTCTTGTCGTGATAAGTGATTTCCCCTTTTATTTTCGATATGTTTGAATCGTGTTTCGCGTGTTTTGTGCATTCATGAACTCAAGTGAACACCACAGAGCTTGGACTGCCCTTTCAGTCTGATCCACTGTCTGGGGGTCCTTAAACATGTGAACTAACTGCAGATTAGTAGTGTATTTATTACACATCGTGCGTGTCCGGTTCCGCGGCCGGAAATCCCGTATTTGTGGGAATCGTGTCGTGCTATATTATGTATATTCGTGCTTGTCGTCCGTGCTTACTCTTTTCATTATAAATGATAGAGAAAGGATGGGCTCTATGTGGATTTACTATTCATGATATATATATGTTATGCATTCATGTTAGTGTGTCTTTGATTTAGAAAAGTGTTCGTAAGTATTGTTTTACGTTCAGTAAAGTATTTCAGTATATCCTCGATTTAATCTTGTTTTACATGCTTTCACTTAAATGATTTCTTGCCAAACCGTCGTGTTTGATGCTTGTATTTTGGTGACCAGGTGCAGGAGACCCTCCCTTTGAGGAGGAGTGCCCGGAGGAGGCTGTTGGGCCTACCTTAGCACGCGAGTGGCAACCCGACGACGTCATGTAGACGTTGGATGGGTCACGAGTTCGATGGATTACATTTTGGGATTTTGATATACTTTTTGGGAATTGTATTAACTTACTTTGTTAACTTTACAACTTGAACTATTATGGGAATGCCTCGTTATGTTTTCATTCTGATATTTATGTCTCGATGTCATTATGTTTCCTATTATGACATTGAACTAGTTACCTTTTATTCTGTGTAAAATGGGTTCGTAGAGAGGCCATCATTTTCTCTGAGAATTCTGTTATTAGATCAGAGTAAACTCTGTCGTGACCCCGGATCGAGACCCGGGCCCCGCGACGATGGTTGTTGAGGTAAGATGATTAATTTCCCACGGGTTCCCGCGGTGAGGGTTCCGAGGATACGGGACAACCAGCTCACACAATCAAATAGGCGGAAGCGTGTAGCAAATCACGTCATAACAAACATTGATAACACATACGTCATCAAGACCATAATATCAAAAAAGGGGTTATAACAAGACATTCCATAGTAATTCAAGTTACAAAGTTAATCAGGTGCATTAAGTTGTTACAACCCAAAGTAAGAGGCCAACAAAGGCCAATACAATAACAAAAGTATGAGAACCCCAAAACGTGATGACTCGAACTCAGGACCCATCACGACTTCTAGATGACATCGTCAGGTAGCCACTCGCGAGTTAGGGTGGGCTCAACAGCCTCTTCCGGGCACTCCTACTCAAAGGGATAACCTCCTGCACCTGGGCACCAAAATATAAGCATCAAACACAACGGTTTGGCAGGTAATCACTTTAGGCTTGAGCATGAATAAGAATGTTTAATCGAAAACATATAAAACAATTTATTAAACCAAGAATGAATACTTGACTGAGGTACATTTCAAAATTTATGACAAACTAGCATGCTTACATAATATATCATGAATCGTAATTCCACAAAGAGCCCATCCTTTCTCTATCATATATATAATGAAAAGAGTAAGCACGCACGACGAGCACGATATACATAATATAACACGACACGATTCCCACAAATACGGGATTCCGGCCCCGGAACTGGACACGCACAATGTGTAATAAATACACGACTAATCTGCAGATAGTCCACATGTTTAAGGACCCCGGACAGTGGATCAGACTGAAAGGGCAGTCCAAGCTCTGTGGTGTTCACTTGAGTTCATGAATGCACAAAACACATGAAACACGATTCAAACACATTGGAATAAAAGGGGAAATCACTTGTCACAACAAGACAAGGCACGGCTAGCAAAATGCATAATATATATATATGCTCACAACTTAAGAAGTGATCCCCATTTGATACTTGAAACAAATCTTCGAACGAGCTTAAAACTTGAATTCAAAGCGAGTACACGATATTTCTTGCTGTATTAAACCAAAGTTCAAAACACGATAATTTCAACCAGTACATTGATGGACCTGATTCCTCCCTCTCTCCCGCTGCCTCTGCCCCGGGTCTTTCGGGGTACGGCGGAGGGGAGGAGAAGAAAAGTAAAGGGTATCAACATCTTTCTTTTTTTTTGTACGGGTATGCCAATTTCACTTTTCTACTTGGAATTTAGAAACGGTGATCCAAAGATCCACCTTCACAAGTAGAAAGGGGAAATGAAACTTTTTCTAGTTTCTATTGCACACATATTTTAAGAAAAGAGACAAAAGGGTTTTTTTTATATGCCGTGAAAGGCGATTTCATTTGTTGCCGTGAAAGGCGATTTTGCCGTAAAAGGCGATTTACAAATCTTATCTATCATGAAAGACAAGAGTTGTGATTTTTGTCTCTAAAAGAAAAATAAAGTACAATAGAAATCAAGAAAAGGAATCTGACTTCTCATTCGATTGTAGGGACACGTTCAGATCGACGGTTGCGAGTCATGTATGGGCTCCTCCATCGTCCATACAGATGAGAACACGATGCTTGGATTCTTGGCTTGGCTTTTTAACCTCAGATTTTTAAAGGACAAAGACCAAGAGAAGGTCTTATATCCGATAAAAAGCAAAGTAAACGGGCTGAAAAGCCACGTTTTAGCCATGTTGGTAGAAGAAGGGAGGTTCTTGGGGGGATGGCCCCCAAGGGTGCTTCAATCACCTTTTGGTGGTTTTTGCAGCAGAGTTGCAGGGCCTCTGGATTTTCCGGGCAATTCTCTGGATTCTTTTTCCATTCTTCGTCTCTTTTTTTCTGATCCCCTTTTCCCTTTGGAATGCCCTCCTATTTATAGGCCTTTGGTAGCCATTTAGGAGAGTTTATGAGCATTGAATGCATTAATGCTCATAATGGGAGGAGTTACAAGTTTTAAAGTATTTGTTTTGTAACTCCTTTTTCCTTGAATCTGATTGGCCGATGGAGAATAATGAGCTTTTAATTGCCTTTAATCCCCATCATGGGAGGAGTTTCATGGCTTTAATGCCATAAATCATTTGACTTGTAACTCCCATTTGCTTGCTTTTGATTGGGCCGTCCAAAATAATGAGTTAATGACCGCATTAACTTGTCATAAAACGGATCATTTAACCTCATTAATTGGTCGCCAAGTCGCTTGAAGAGTCGCGGGCCGCGCCGCGTCTTTTGGAATTCTTCTTGCGATGACCGCCGGTGGATCCACATGTTGTTTGATGTCGGATGACGATGAAATTTCAGACATTGATTAATGTCAACGTGCCGGCAACATCTGTCCTGTCGATTTCACGATCGGGCGGGTAGAAAGTGTGCTTTCTTTGTCGGCCGGTTGGCGATTTCAAGGCATCTAATGATCATCCAATGATTTCGGCGGCAAATCCGTGATGTTGACGAAGATCGACGGATCTCATGCACGAAAAATCAGATTTTGGAAAAATCACAGAGGCCAATCAACTGGAAACGCGAAAAAGACCCGAAAAAGGGGCCTTCCGGCGATTTTCGGGTCGCCGGAATTCCATGGTCGCCGGCGACCATGGGCCTTGGGCCCATTTCTCGGTCGCCGTTCGGTCGCCGTTTCTTCACCGTTTTTCGATCTTTTTTCATTCTTTTTTCTTCTGTATTTTTTCTGACATTTCCCCTCATTTATTGCTCTGATTCTCTTGAAGAAAACCCGACGAGAAGCCACGCAAATCGGAGCACAAAGTTTCCTATTTTTCTGGAAAACCGAAGACTTTGTTGTGCGGTATTGCCGATTTTTTGTCAAGCATTGAAACTATGCCAAACGATGTCGGAATGACCTGAAATTTGACGTGGAGCTTCTTGAACAGTAGATAGGACCAACCATAGGCTTTGGTTTGAGTTTTGAAGCCGTTCGGGTTCCCGCAAATGCTTGCCTTAATTTCGCCATGAGAGAAATGCCGAGCTTTGAAACTAGGCCAAACGATGTCCTTTTGACCTAAAACTTGACAGGGGACCTATTGGAGTCATTTTGAGATGATCCATTAGCTCCAATTTGGATGCCATGATTCCGGGGTGCTCCGCCGCTGCCAGGCCTGTTTTTGCTTCCCGAGAGTTTATGAAGGGTCAAACGTCGTCCGTTTGACTTGAAATTTGGCATGGGGCCTTTTGGAGGTATTTTGAGACCATCCGTAGGCTCTGATCGAAGTTTTGAAGTCTTCGACACTGTCGCTGCTGGGAGCTCCTGTCTGGCTGTCGGAGGAGTGAAGTTAGGCTAACTGATGTTGAAATGGCCCGAAACTTCATGTGTACCCCTCTTTTGGCTGCTTTGAAGGATCTTGCAGTTTTTGTTTGATTCTGACAAGATCTGGTGCTTGAAGTGGCGCCTTCCTATTTATGGCAGGATGTGGCTCCATGTAGCTTTTGGTGTTGAAGGGACATAGTGACATTTTTGGTGTCAACATACATGCTAAGGCAATCATTGACCCTTGTGTGATTGAGACTCTGTTGTTAAAACTCAACAACTGGTGCCTCCGAAGTTGATTCATATCTTGGAGTTACAATCACACAATGTCAGGTTAAGGTCCTTAATATAGCCTAGTTTTCAAATCTTTAAAGAGTAAGTAAATAGGGTCAAAATTTCTAAAACTGGGATTTGACAGGTCGCTCGAGCGGTCTGGACAGTTCGCTCGAGCGAAACATCTCGCTCGAGCGAACCATCTGGTCGCTCGGGCGATCGAGGTTCTGTCTCGAAACTGGCCAGACAGCAGGCAGTTCGCTCGAGCGAACCAAGGGTCGCTCGAGTGGACAACCCTCTGTCTGCACTCGGGCCAGGCAGTGGCCTGGTCGCTCGAGCGAACCCATAGGTCGCTCGAGCGAACAGGCTTCTGCATGTGCTCGCGCCAGGCAATGACCTGGTCACTCGAGCGAACCTAAAGGTCGCTCGAGCGAACAGGCTTCTGCCTGTGCTCGCTGAGTGCAGAAACTGTACTTCTCAAAGATGGCTCTTAAGCCAAATTTCTCCCTCCTTCCTACACTTAGACCACCTGAAATCCCCTGAGCCTCCATGCTCTCCAAGGGGTCCAATTCACATTTCAATAACCTTCATTCCATTATCATGATCATTCAAAATCCCATTCTTATCATAACAAATCCAAATTTCAAAAGGGGTAAGGCCTAATTACAATAATGAAATCTAAAAGTTTGGAAAGTTAACTAACATGCTTACCAATACTTGAGTAAAATCACAACATGGAAATCTAACAAAACATAACATTAATACCAAATGACAAATCATATGGAACTTCAAGAAAATTAGTGGAATCCATAAACACACATGCACAATAAACCTATAGAGATTACTTGCCTTTGCCCAAATGCTAACAAAATTCCTTCAAGCACTCCTACCAAAGAGTTAAGCCAAGAGCTACAAAAGCCCCATGAAAACCATTCAAAAATTCACCCAAAAAATGCAAACAAGAAACCCATTTCAAAATGGGTGTTGAAAGTTAGAAAAACAAGGTCATTAGGAGTCAAAAGAACTCCATTGAAGAGATGGGTTGGAGCTCTTACCTAGAAGTGCCCAAACAAGAAGCAAGGAGAAAGATGGAGAGCTTGCCCCACTAGGAACTTCAAGAAAATAGTATCAATGGAAAGCTTGGGATGAGAGGAAGAAGATGATGGTCTTGGAATTCCTTTTGGAGATCTCTAGCTCATGCATTCAAGAGGAGAAAAATGAAGAGAAAAGAGGGTTTTCTCAGCCCTAGTCCAGAAAATTGCAGAGAATTGGGAGAAATGGAGAAAGAGAGAAGGTAAAGGGGTTTAAGTGCTTGCAAGTGGGACCCATAAGAGAACATTCTTGTATCAAGGAAAACATGACCTTGCAGGCTTCGGATGAAGTCGACGAAGAAGGATAAAATGATCCTTGAAAAATCTAATTTCAAAAAGTATATTTTTGACCGGTTTTGAGATCTCAAAAACTGTGTCCAGATTTGAGTGTGAAAAGACAATTTTACCCCTTTGGCCCAAAACTTGAGTTTCTGGGCTACAACGCAGACGGGCTAAACACAAAAGTTATAGATAATCATAAAAACCATTTAAATGAAATGAAATTCACAATTAACACAAAAGTAAACACGATCTCCCCATGCTTGCACGTACACCCAGGCCTTCCTGAGTGTGTCTAGTTAACACTACACGTTCTCAAAATTTCCCAAAGCTATGATCAGGACTAAAACTAATCATACTCTAACCCACGGTAACTAAACCCACTTAGGACTAAGCACACACTAAGAAAACACTATCGGTTTAATCCTAGGTTGGGGTTTGACAAACTCTCTTGAGGCTTTTATTTTATTTTTTATTTTTTTTATGTTGTGTTGTTTGGTGTTTGGATTTCTGGGTTCTTCTTACTTTGTGGGCATTGCATCAGTATAACTTCCATTTCACCATGGACATCACATACTCATATTAACTGTTAGGATAGTTTTTGAGGTTTGTGATCTTGAATCAACTTGTTTTGCTTCAAGTTCACTTTTATTTTTTTAATTTTTCCAAGTTTTTATTTTGTCTCACTTTGCTTTTAATTCCCATGTTTAATCCCTAACGTTTTTTTTTTTTTTTTTTTGTACTACAGGTTGGGATTGGAGATCAATGTAATACAGGCCAATTGCTTGAACTTCTTTTTCGTTTTTCATAAGAATATTGTACTTACACTATTTTGGATGCTACATTTTTACTTGAATTAGTAACGATGATGTGGCTAAACTTGTGGGTTGGATTTAATAGTTATATGTTTCCTAATATGTTGAAGGAGCAGGTAATGTATATTTTTGATTAGTTAAATGAGCTGACTTTATTATACATTTTATTTGAGTTGAATGAGTAGGTTTTATTGTACATTTTATTTTGAGTTGAGTGGACATGTTTTATTGTAAATTTTATTTTTGTTGAATGGGAATGTTTTATTATACATTTTATTTTAGTTGAATGAGCATGTTTCATTATATTCAGCGCAAAGGAGGTTTTTGAGGTGGCAGACAGTGATTTATAAAATAAATATATTATTTTTAGCGATGAATTTTATTTGTCGCCTAATAAGAATAAATATATCTTTGTATATTATGCTCGACGTATATAATTTATTGCCTAAAAAATTTGTGGCAATGTTAAATATTGGGCGATGAATTAAGGTGATCGCCTAATGTCTACAAACTATGCGCGACAAAACTAATTTGTCGCCTATTATAATTTTTGGCAATTCATACACTATTTAGCGACAATATAGTTTTGTCGGTAAAAGATATAATTCAGCGACGACTCCATTTTGTCGCCAAATTCCTTTTCACCATTTTTTATCCTTTTTTTTACAATGACTTATGGATATTTGGCGATAGAAAATATCTTTTTGCCAACATAACGTGTTGTCGCAGAAAATTGATATTTGGCGACGATAACATGTTGTCGTAGAAGATTTCATCGTTATGGTTCCAAAAACTTGATATTTGGCGACGATTAGTTGTGATTGTCGGCAAAACAATTCACACGCCTAATAGGCTACGAACTGGCGACAAAAATGGTTTCGTCGCAGAATATATTGGGCGACGATTTTCGGATTTTCTATGACAAATGTTTCTGTCGCGAAAAATGATTTTTGTTGTAGTGTCTAGTTGAGGATGGTCGCAAGTGGATTGAAAGTATTCGAATTCATGCTTAAAAAAATTGTAGCACATAACCATACATTCAATTAAAGAATATAGATTACATTAGGGTTTAGTATTCTACCAAATTTATGTGGGAATCCTCATAACCACTAAATTCAGAATACATCGGAATCAAATCACTTAGGGTAACCCTCCTTGGGGAGAGCAAATACCACCTAGATTGGTGTGGATTAAAGTTGGTCAAAATTAAGATTAAGACTAACTATCCATGATCCCCATCATTCATTATCATCTAGGTATTTCATACCAAATAATGTATGACTCCCGATTAGCTTCGGTTTCTAAAATACATAAGGCAAATCATTGGGGATACTACATCATTATTTTAGTTGAGTGTGACCCACCAACGAGCATTGCATGACAACCGTTGCGAGCAGCTCCTCGTTTGGGAGTGGGTCTCCGCCCCGTCTCACCAACACTATTCATAGGAGATCCATATCTAGTAACCAGACAAATAAAAGCCCTCCGTGGGGAGCGGCCATTCTCAAGATGGTGCGAGACTAAATGCTTTCCTTACAATGGACCTATGGTGGAAAACCATGGGGATTTCTAAATATAAATGCCTCACACCCACTTAATATTTTAGAATTGAGGATTTCCTTATAGGTATATGGGCCCACATATATAGACATCAAATCATCTCATGATATGACCAGTAATTGGTTCCAAGTCAAGTTATTTTAAGGAAAGTCCAGTTTCTAAGACTAGTGTTACCAATGGGTCAATCTCATGGGTCCACCAACTCTAATTAGAACTCTTTCCAAAAATTAATTTAATTTGACCAATTTTGGAAATTGCTATGTTCAGATCAGATTTGGAAACATTCTATAAAAGCAACCATTCACAAATAGAAAGTGCAAAAATAGAAACTAGTCATCTCCTCCACATGGCCCATGCGGAATAGACTTCTTGGACTTCTAGACTTTCCAAAACTTTGGGATTTCTCAAACTCTTTGGGCATCTCCAAAACGCTTTTAGTAATCTTCAAACTCTTTGATTAGCAGTCCAATTTTACTTTCCTTGTCCGTCTCGAGCATCGCCAGAATTTACAAATTTAGAAAAATTACATAAATTCATATGCCTCGATAATGAGACTTACATGGTAATCTAAACATGGAAATTAAAAAGGGCTGTAGGGAAATTCAACTTGCCTTGCCCTTTCACGGGAAACTAAAGAAACCATGATGTCCTTTACAACTTGCCCAAAATAAACCAATAACCATAAAAAGGAAGTAAAAAAAAAAAAAAAAACTTGTTGGCCATATGGAGAGGACAAGAACACCTGCAAGTTAACATCTCATGCACAATAGGGACTTGGGTTAAGAAGCCATCCATCATCTCATGATGAACAAACCCGGATAGCCACATAAAAAGGAAACTGCCTATAGCGGGGGCTGGGGCCGCCGGTAAAAGTGCATTGTGGCCACCGGTAAAAGTCTGGCTGCCGGTAAAGGCGTACTGTGGCCGCCGGTAAAAGTCCAAAACTCAACTCGGGGTTTTTACAGAAAACCGCAATTTTGTCCGAACTTATCCCTTCTTGTGCATTCAAAAAACATAATAAATACAGAAAAATACCAGAATTGATCCTTACATAGCCCTAGGTCTATCCTCTTCGCATCTTGTGCAAAGATTAGATCTAGTCAATTGATCTAACATGATTAAAGATGAGGTAAGGCTCTGATACCAATTGTTGGAAGTAGGTGGGCCTCGTGGATAAGTTTTCAAAACTTTTTTACCCACTTGACTCAGGGATCAAGTACTCATAAGGCCATAAAGCACATCCAGGATACAATCCCTCCATCTCATCAATCCTGTAAAGCAATAAACTCTATCTTAAAGATAGAATCAGCAACAAATAAGCGACCAAAAATCCACAACATCCAATGAAATAGATTATACCTTTGGGGCTCGGTTGTGCTCTAATGAAGAAGAAGACAATAAGCTTGAACAAAAACTCTTCTTGAAGTAAATTAGTATCTCTAAGACCTTGTTGTCTTCCACGCTATGACCCGCTATCAGATATCTTTTCTCAAGAAGAATGGAGGGATCTTCAAGAGAAAACCAACTAGAAGCTCTAAAGGAATTATACAAGAACTAGAAGAGAGATATGAAAAAAGTAGTGCAACTCTTGCACACTTTTTAAGGGTTGGGCGTGCAATCCAATGTTGGACGTCCAACCCCATAAATCCTCCTTTTATAGCCTTTAAGCAACTCCTCTTTCTCTACTAATTAAAATAAAAGTCCTACTTCCATTAAGAATTAGTAACTTTCTCCTTTCTAAATATTATAGAAGTCTCACTTCCACAACAATTAGTAACCTACTATTACCACTATTAGAAGTCTTACTTCAAATAGAAGTAGTAACTTTCTAATTCCTTCATTTTAGAGTTCAAGTAGGATTAGCAACTTTCTAATAACTTTGTCTAGCGTGGGGACCACTAGGAATTCCATAGAAAGCTGGCTCCAACTGGGACACCGCGACCCCACATCTCATGCGCAATCCGAGCCCATGGTTAATTGCAAATAATATCACTATATAAATGCAATTGCACTCCAGTCTTAGGAATAAATTATAAAAAAGACTCTAAACTTTTCAATTACCACTAGTAGACCCCTCTATCAATATTTATAGATCAATTGGATTAAACTTGTCCCTTCCAATCTTAGATCCACATCTTATTATCCTTGAGACCCAATTAATCACAGTAATCATCAGTACCATCCAATTAACTCTTAATTGAGATGACTGCGCACTTACTAATGATAAATCCATTAATTGGCACAAGGGGGTAATATAGATAGATTCCATCTTGACCATTGAATGTTCCAACAGTTCTACTACCACGTACCCAAGACACCAAGGTGTTGATCTACAATTGGCCTCACTCATTGGTGACTCAAAGGAAATGAATAAACAGAATCTTGAGTTCATCAATGTCTCAGGATTTATAGCCTATTGCTAGGGAATTATGAGAGCGGACCTTAAAATTGAGACAATGTTCCATAAGGTGCTTCTAATTGTCCTTCAATACATCCAATGTACCAGCACCATGATCCAGAATCTTACATTCTGATGATCGAGACAAATTATACTATCTCATAGTGATCAAAGTGTTGTAACCTTATTAGATGAGATGCCTAGTCTCATCAATGGTTGTGAAGATATTTAAGTATAAGATTTCTAACACATATCTCCCGTATATGGATCTCATCCATACACATATATCACATCTAATATACTAATGGGACCCAGTTCATCTCATGAACCATTATGTTATATGTATTGGTTATGTGCATTAAACAATAAAACACCATTCATCTCATGAAAAAAGAGCATGATTTTATTGATAAATAAAGAAATTAATCAATTTATTACATCATCTGATGGATTGAGACCATACAAACTAACAGATTCTTCGTTGCTTCACCTTCTGAGTGCAGGTTGTTTACAATTTTCCATACAACCCCCTCGTCAGGCTTAAGAGATCGAAGCAAAGGAGATATACATTGAAAAGAGAGAGAGAGAGAGAGAGAGAGAGAGAGAGTCTGCTATTTCCAAGGGTTCACTGGAGACGGAATTGATGAAGTCTGCAATTTGGCTTCTTTGGGTAGTCTCTGTAGTTCACCACCATTATTGAGGAAAAAGGATTCATCAGAGTCTTCTTCATAACAGCATAGACAATCTCCATCCTTCCTCCATGGTGGGAGGAACAAAGACTGCCTTTCGGAAGCTGTCTCTCAGGTCCAAAGAGAGGCCTTTACTATTGCCTGATTCTCGCTTTTTTTAAGAGTCTTGAAATTGGCAGCGTTCAAAAATCCAGCAACATCTCTTTTGAAAAACTTGGAGTTGTAAAAAGAGAGAGAGCTCATTTTCTCTCATCTTCTTCCTCTTGCATGCACCACCTTTAAGCTTCCAAAGGAAAATCTGATCACAGATTGTTCTTGTGAGACCCCGTCCCGAGAGTTCACGATTAGTGTTATTGAGCTGTGTTTTAGGTCTAAGTGTGTTTAGTGGATTTTGGTTAAGTTGGGAATAGAATAGCCTTTGTTATAGCTTTGGAGAATTTCGAGTGCCTTTGTGATTAGTGGGGCCCTTTGGGGGTTCCTTTTATGACCTTGCGTTTGCTTGGGGGATTATCCTAGATTTCTATGATTGGTGTTTTTATCATGTTTTACTCATCTTGTTAATCTCCACAACTTTCATGTTAATCCTGTTCCCGTTCGAGATCCCGAAACCCGACTTTTCTAGCTTCAAGGGCAAAACAGTTTTTTTACACTAAATCTGTACCCAACACTAAATCTGTACCCATTGTTTGATATTCTCGAAACCCACGAAACATATACTTTTTGGAAACTAGAAATTTCGACGATCATTTCTTCCTTCTTCGTCGATTTCATCCGAGGTCCCGAAAACTACTATTCCAGCCTTCCAAGATTTCTAAGGTGTGGAGCCCACTTGCATTTGCTTATATAAGGTGAATCCATCTCCTTCCTTTCCTTTTTTTTTTTTCAGCACAAGCAACTAAACCTAGGGCTCCTTGCTTTGTCTTTTTCTTCTTGCTTTCCATCACTTAATCTCCCACCAAACTTGCACCAACATCAAAAGGGATTCCACCATTCTCTTCCTCTTCGCCAAGGCTTCATCTTGATACCATTTTTGGGGGAAATCTCCATTTCCAAGATCCTCTTTAAGCTTGTCTTGCCCATTTGGAGAACCTACAATTAAGCAATCCCCTCCATCTTCTAGATTTGTGTTCTTATGACTCTAGAGGAGCTTCACCTCCATTATTGGAAGCTCTCTTTCTATTTCCTTGTTTTGACCCTTTTAGGGTTTGTTTTGGGGGTTTTTGTGTACCTTTGGAGCTTGGCTTGGAGAGAGTGTTAGAAGGTTGATTTTCTTGATTAGAGACTTTGATGCAAGTGGATGATTTGATATTTTGAGCTTTGAATGGTTTTCATGAAATGCATCAATGACTTCACTATATGTTTCATGTTATTTTTTATTTACATGATTTTGAGATAAATGCATATAAATAAGTTGGTTAGCTAATAACTAAATGAGATACTGCATTGATGACCTTCCATTTATTACTTGTTTTGGTATAAATGACTCTTTGTGATTGTGGATTTTCTCTCCTCCTTGTCGTTGAATGTGATTAAGAAGAAGGTTCCTCATTTGATGCTTATGGAAGTTTTGATGTAGAGGAAGTGTTGAATGTTGAATTGAAGGAGCACTTTTAGCTTATTTTATTGCAGGAAGATGAATGGGAATGAAGAGAAATGGTTTGAGGGAGAAATGGGCTCAAAATCTAGACACAGTGGGGTTTTTCCTCACCTAAAGGTCAGCCAATGGTCACCTGACCAAACCGTCACGGTTACATTTCTAGAGAGCACAACTTCATCCACAATCCGCGGTCAGTCCCGCGGTTACCCAGCGGCTAACCGCCAGCTAACCGTGTTGTCAAGGTTACTTTTCCAGTAGCTACCCAGAATCCGCGGTCAGCCTTGCGGTTAGCCAGCGGCTAACCGCCAAACCCATTGGCGGCTAACTACCAGGTGACCGAAATTACAAAGATATTTGAAATAAAGAAAAACGAAGAGGATTCTGTCCTAATCATTTGTGCACCCTTTTAGAGAATGATGGGAACTGTTCAACTAGAGGTATGTATGGAGTCCGTTTGAGAAAGAATCCATAACACAAATATTCATTTGAAGCCTTAAGAAAATTCTAAGGTGTATAAAGAGCTCAGAATGTCTCCAAACTCAAGGAGTACCAATTTATATTGAAATTGACATATGGGACCCTTATTCACCTTGATTAGTTTTGAACCCTGATACTTGTCCCGAAAATAATGAATTATAATTTATTATTCCCAAAAGCATTGAAACTGTATTGTAGCATTTTGCTATTCCCGATATGCACTTCCCGTTTGAAATGATATTTATGCCTTTGAGCACCCCATCCCGCCGGTTATATAAGTGCATCATATGTATTTCATACTTGTCTTGATTTCTATTATTTGACCTATGAGTTGGCACCACTAAGCTTGGATGACCTTATTGGTCTTATCCACCGACTTGGAAATCCCCCTCCCGTCCCACAAGCTGCATTTTGGATCCCGCTACCTGATTATTACCGTGGTCTTGTCCTGATGCCGCAGATTGCTACAGTGGTTCCCGATGCCTAGTTCGCTACCGTTGTCATGTCTCGTATTATTATGTATATGTATATGTTACTTATGTTGAATCTCCTCACTTCGGTGACTGAGGTCAACATCCCGACATGCTCGTGTCACTTCGGTGATAGAGGACTTAACTTTGTGTGGTTGTCATCTTGCTTGTTTCCCGATTCCTTGAATACCTTTACATGCTTTTACAAATGTTTTAAATGAACACTTGATTTGCTAGATCTCAATGTTTACCCATGCTTTAAATGAATACCCGATTTGTCAAATATCCATGCTTTTACAGGTTTTGCAGTTGGATACATGTTTTGTCAGAGATCCATGTTTTACACCCGCTTTACATACATACAGGATTCGTCAGATTTCCATGATTTTCCACCCGTTTTAATTATATGCAGCATTTGATCTAATAACACGAATTATCACATGTTTTACTTTTTTATACATTTATTGTCTTTTCATCCACTTGCTAGACCGTCGTGTCTGATCCACTATTTTGGTACTCGGATTCAGTTTTCCCCACCCCAAGCTGAGAGCTTTTGTTCGCTATGGAGCCATGAGTTTGCAGGTTGTTTTGTCGGCTATGTCATGTAGACATTGTTCTTGACATCGGATCTATGTCACATTTGAGTAGCGGTTATTAGTTGTTATTGTATGGCTTCTCTTAGCCTTTTCTTGGGATTGTTAATTAATGTACATTAATAACTTGTAACTTAAACATATGTGGGAATGTAATATCCTGTTACTGTCAGCTCTGTACTTTATTGTGTTGACTTATTCTGGTCTGATATGGTTCTTGATATGTTAGCTTTATGCTAGCGACTGAGTGCGACACGGAATCCGATGGCCACGGACTCCGGGTCGCAATGCCATAAAAGCTTCCCCAAAATATTCAGAGTGTGTTGAGATTTGTGATCCTCACACACGCGGATCTTGGGAGAAATATAATTATTACTCACTTCCCAATTCACATCCCCGAGGTCGGACCGCTTGTGAGACCCCGACCTGAGAGGCCCAGATTAGTGTTTTTGAGCTGTGTTTTAGCTCTAAGTGTGTTTCGTGGTTTTTGGTTTAATTGGGATTAAAATAGCTTTGTTATAGCTTTGAGATATTTTGAGTGTCTTGGTTTTAGTGTGGGGCCCTTTGGGGGTTCCCTGTTTATGGCTTTTCGTGTACTTGAGGTTTTATCTTGGTTTTCTCGATTTGTATTTTATCCCGATTTACTTGTTTTGTTAATACCTTCAACTTTCATGTTGATCCCGTTCCCGTCCCAAACCCCGAAACTTGACTTTTCTAGCTTCAAGGGCAAAACAGTACTTTTACACTAAATCTGTACCAAATTAGTGTTAATCCCGAAACCCGCGAAACATAAACTTTTTAGAAACTAGATATTTCGACGATCGTTTCTTTCTTCTTCGTCGATTTCATCCGGAGCCCCGAAAACCACTATTTCAGCCCAACTAGGTTACTAGAAGGTGGAGCCCACTTGTGTAGCCTATAAAAGAGAGCTCTTTCCCCCATTTTCTCTTTTTCCAGCAACTTCCTTGAACCTAGGGTTTTTGGTGCACTTTTCTCTTCTTCTCCTTGCTCAATCATCACCAAACTTGCACCATCATCTCAAAGGATTGCACGATCTTCTTCTCCACTTTAAGGGCTCTCCATTGACACCATTTTTGAAGAAATCCCATCTCTCCAAGATCTTCTTCTAGCTTGCATTGCTCATTTGGAGAACCTATTGGTAAGATCTTTTCCTAATCTTCTAGATTCATGTTCTTTTGGTCCTTGAGAAGCCCCATTTTCATTATTAGAAACTCTCTCTTCTTATTGCTTGTTTTGACCCATTTTAGGGTTTGTTTTTGGGGGTTTTTGTAGAGATTTTGTTCTTGGCTTGCAAGTGTGATTAGAGCTGGTTTTTCATTGATTAAAGACCCAAGGCAAGTGGATGGTTTGATACTTTTACATTTGAATGAGATTTGATAAAATGCATTATGATTTCATCAAGTATTTTGTGATATTAATGGCTTGTTTAGACTTGAAATAAATGCACATTTGAGAGTCTTGATAGCTTGTTTTATCCAAGTATTAGATTGCTAAACATGTTAGAAAGAATGAAGAAAAGAATGGAAGAAATGGAAGAGGCCACTGCACTGCTGTAACAGAACCTGGGTTCTGTTACGCAGTGTACGCGGTCGACCGGCCAAGGGGCGCGGTCGACCGGCGACACTGGAACAGGCCCCCTGCTGGGCAACCTGCTGATCTGCGGGGACTGCTGTTGTGCAGTTAGCGCGGTCGACCGGCCCAGGGCGCAGTCGACCGGCAACACAGAGGTCAGGCTCTCTGGAGCCTGACCAAAACACTATTCCTGCATTTTAAGTTACAACTCCCGGTCGACCTGGCCCATGGCCGATCGACCGAGCCCCCTGTGTACGCGGTCGACCGGCCATGGGCCAGGTCGACCGGCCCCAACTGGAAAACCTGCTGAAAAAGGGATTTTTGCCCTATGATTAGATGGACTTTAAAGGGACTTTTTCCCTATGATTGGATGGACTTTAAAAGGACTTTTGCCCTATGATTAGATGGACTTTCAATGGACTTTTGGCCCTTTGTTAGATGGACTTTAAATGGACTTTTGGCCCTTTGTTAGATGAACTTTAAAGGGACTTTTGGCCCTTTGTTAGATGGACTTTCAATGGACTTGTTCCCTATGATTAGATGGACTTTAAATGGAACCTAGTGACCCTTTTGTGGACCCGTTTGACTTCCTTTGAGGATGGTTGAACCGACATTTCCTCGCGGTTAATCCGGTTGTATCGGTACTTAATCTAATTCAATCTTGAACGGTACAGAACGACGAGATATCCTTTTTTTTATCTAAACGCGAAATTAGTTTGTTTGGGTATCGCGAATCCGTTTTTCCTTTCAATGACTGAGTAGGTTGTAAGGTACTATTAGATTAACGTTGAGCTTAGGATCCCCTCTCTATTATGTTTTGTTTATTTAAAAAGCGATTAAAGTTTGAATACCTAAGGTGCATAAAGAGCCTGGAATGTCTCCAAACTCAAGGAGTACCTAGTGATCATTACAATCGACATACGGGGTCCTTATTCACCTGATTTATATCGAATCCCGATACTTGTCCCGAATTTCTCGAATTATGATTTGTCTTGAATCTCGATAATAGCCCGAATTTCTCGAATATTGATTTAGCATTCCCGAAAGTATTGAAAGTGTAATTTAGCATTTTTGCTAGCCGTTTATACATGCCCGAATGAAATGAAATTAGTGCTTTTGAGCACCCCGTCCCGCCCGTTTATTTAAGTGCATTACATATGATTTGTACATGTCTCGTTTTACATGATTTGACCTATGAGTCGGCACCACTAAGCTTGGCTTTCCTTGCCAGTTTGATCCACCGACTTGGAGACCTCTTCCCGTCCCGCCAGCTGCAGTTTGGATCCCGCTACCCGGATATTACCGTGGTCTTGTACTGATACCCGGTTCGCTACCGTGGTCCCATCCCGTATTGTATTATATTATGTATATGTTACTTATGTTGCATCTCCTCACTTCGGTGACTGAGACAACATCCCGATATGCTCATGTCACTTCGGTGATAGAGGACTTAGCTATGTGTGGTTGCCATCTTGCTCGTTTCCCGTTTCCTTGGATACCGTACATGTTTTATATTGCATATGTATTTGGATAAATGATTCTCTCGTTTTATGAAACTATTGTTTTGACCGGTTTAAATGTTTTCCAAGGTATTTTCCTTATTGTTATGTCTTTTCACCCGTTTGCCAAACCGTCGTGTTTTACCCACTATTTTGGTACTCAGATTCAGTTTTCCCGTCCCGAGCTGAGAGTTGTTGGCTGTGGAGCCATGAGTTGCAGGTTGTCTTGTCGGCTATGTCCTGTAGACATTGTGCTTGACATCGGAGTTGCGTCACATTTGGGTAGTGGATATTAGTTTGTATTGTTCGGCTTTTATTAGCCTTTCTTGGGATTGTAATTAATGCACATTGATACTTGTAACTTGAACATATTGGAAATGTAATATCCTGTTACTGTCAGCTCTGTATTTTATTTATGTTGGTTTATTCCAGTCTGATATGGTTCATAAAATGATGGCTTTATGCTAGGGGTTGTATGCGACGCGGAATCCGATGATGTCCATGGACTCCGGGTCGCATCGCCACAAAAGCTTCCGCAAAAATATTCAGACAGTGTTGTGATTTTGGATCCTCACACACGCGGATCTTGGAGAAATATAATCATCCCTTACCTCCCCAAACTCTCCCGCCCCCTCGGTCGGGATCCGGGTTTGGGGGGCGTGACAGACTGGTATCAGTGCGGGCAGGTTTCTAGGACATAAAACACTCTAGGAACCTTAAGACGTGTAGTGAGGTCCGGATTTTGGCTAGATGTCGTTTTGTCAGATTTGGGTTTGTTTTCTTTCTAGTGGGGGAGATTCTCCTTGTCTCTTTCCTTTTTGTTCTTGTTAGAGAATTTGGGGGACCAAATTCTTTTCTAGTGGGGGAGAATTTAATGTCTCCGCACCCACGTTTAGCTCCTTTTCGTTGTTTTCGGGCCAGAGAATCAGAGTTTTGTGGACTTAGCATGTGGATCTCGAAGGACTTTGGCAGAATTTGCAGCTTTTTGATGTCACAGACGGAGTTAGCGAAGAAATTTATGAGCAGTTGTTAGTCAGCAAGGATGTTAGCAGCATATCGAGACCCAATTACAGTTGATCGTGTATCGTCAAAGGATTCGTCAGGCAAGTAAGTGTGGATTTTTGGATAAACTTGGAACATTTCCCCAAGTCAAAGACTTCAGAAACCAGAGAAATGACAGATTTCAGGAAGTTTGAAGTGATTTTCAGTTGATAGAGCTTCAAGTGGATGCTAGGAGCTGGGAACTTCTCGAATATGGACGAACTTTTGTCAGGTAAGTGTTAGAGGATTTTCAATGATTCTAGAAGGATGGTGAAACTGACTCAGAGGGGTACATCAGTGTGTGGTTATAATGATGGGAAGTAAGTTTTCAGCTGCGATATAGAGAGCCGTATACAGAATGGATTGTTACCTGGTCATATGATAGAGGAGATCTTGCAGACTTTACAGACTTTTGAGATATCAATTTGGACATTGTGCAGATGCAAGCTGGAGAATCATAACCTGTGGACAAGGCTAGTTGAAAGATTCAGAGAAGAATGGCACATATGCTTGGCTTGAAGATGGTGAACCTGAGATAGAGACAGAAGATTGAACAAATAAGACATTGAGGGAAACTTTATGCAGTGATTTGCGGCAGAGAAAGAATTACAATGCATCGGAATGAGCCAGAACTTTCATTTACTTTGACCGACATGGATAGACAAGACAGGCAACAGATTAGAAGTGATGTTAGAACATTTGATGGGTGTCAGAGGTTTGACGGAAGGATTCTCCGAACGCTGATGGTGTCAGAAGAGCTAGTTGCCGAGTTAGAGTTTGGACAGTTTGAGATCTTCAACCGAATCAGAGACCTTGACTACAGACTCATCTCACCCTTGTGTTTGACTGGAGATAGTGCAGTTGTGCAGGAGCAGGATAGATCATCAATGTCAGAGGTAATTTTCAGTTGGCAGATACTCGGAGTAAGAAGTCAATTATTTTGGGATTTGTTGGGGAAAACAAACTTGGCAGAACAGTTGCAAGAGTGAGTGTAGAGCTTCAAATGTTGAAGAATAGTGAAGGGACTAGCATGTTATCGTCAAAGACAGATTGTGGTGCAGAGGATCAAGGGCAACGAGCAAGTTAGAGCTAACAGGAAGTTCACCTTGAAAATAGTGCACTTGATATGAGAACCAAGCTTCGACAATTTGTGATGAAGTTGATAGAATTGTTCCAGAAATTTTCTGTTTGAAGGTGGCTAGAAGTGAGAGACTTGGTGGAACATAGAAGGAGTCAGAGTTGATAGAATTCTTGAGCAGTCAGATTGGCAGGGAGTAACAGATTCGAGCCAGAGGGAGAATGTAAGACAGCTGTTTATAGTTGACAGAAGAGTTCTACAGCGAAGATGACCTAGTGAGTCCTGATGCTTTCGAGATGACCGATGGGAGCAGCAGTTTGAAGTTTTGTTTTCGAAGTGCGGGATTATATCCCCACTTGTTTTTGGAGTTGTTTAGTTCATTTGGAGGACCAAATGTTCTAAGGGGGGGAGGCTGTGAGACCCCGACCCGAGAGGCCCAGATTAGTGTTTTTGAGCTGTGTTTTAGCTCTAAGTGTGTTTCGTGGTTTTTGGTTTAATTGGGATTAAAATAGCTTTGTTATAGCTTTGAGATATTTTGAGTGTCTTGGTTTTAGTGTGGGGCCCTTTGGGGGTTCCCTGTTTATGGCTTTTCGTGTACTTGAGGTTTTATCTTGGTTTTCTCGATTTGTATTTTATCCCGATTTACTTGTTTTGTTAATACCTTCAACTTTCATGTTGATCCCGTTCCCGTCCCGAACCCCGAGACTTGACTTTTCTAGCTTCAAGGGCAAAACAGTACTTTTACACTAAATCTGTACCAAATTAGTGTTAATCCCGAAACTCGCGAAACATAAACTTTTTAGAAACTAGATATTTCGACGATCGTTTCTTCCTTCTTCGTCGATTTCATTCGGAGCCCCGAAAACCACTATTTCAGCCCAACTAGGTTACTAAAAGGTGGAGCCCACTTGTGTAGCTTATAAAAGAGAGCTCTTTTCCCCATTTTCTCTTTTTCCAGCAACTTCCTTGAACCTAGGGTTTTTGGTGCACTTTTCTCTTCTTCTCCTTGCTCAATCATCACCAAACTTGCACCATCATTTCAAAGGATTGCATGATCTTCTTCTCCACTTCAAGGGCTCTCCATTGACACCATTTTTGAAGAAATCCCATCTCTCCAAGATCTTCTTCTAGCTTGCATTGCTCATTTGGAGAACCTATTGGTAAGATCTTTTCCTAATCTTCTAGATTCATGTTCTTTTGGTCCTTGAGAAGCCCCATTTTCATTATTAGAAACTCTCTCTTCTTATTGCTTGTTTTGACCCATTTTAGGGTTTGTTTTTGGGGGTTTTTGTAGAGATTTTGTTCTTGGCTTGCAAGTGTGATTATAGCTGGTTTTTCATTGATTAAAGACCCAAGGCAAGTAGATGATTTGATACTTTTACATTTGAATGAGATTTGATAAAATGCATTATGATTTCATCAAGTATTTTGTGATATTAATGGCTTGTTTAGACTTGAAATAAATGCACATTTGAGAGTCTTGATAGCTTGTTTTATCCAAGAATTAGATTGCTAAACATGTTAGAAAGAATGAAGAAAAGAATGGAAGAAATGGAAGAGGCCACTGCACTGCTGTAACAGAACCTGGGTTCTGTTACGCAGTGTACGCGGTCGACCGGCCAAGGGGCGCGGTCGACCGGCGACACTGGAACAGGCCCCCTGCTGGGCAACCTGCTGATCTGCGGGGTCTGCTGTTGTGCAGTTAGCGCGGTCGACCGGCCCAGGGCGCGGTCGACCGGCGACACAGAGGTCAGGCTCTCTGGAGCCTGACCAAAACACTATTCCTGCATTTTAAGTTACAACTCCCGGTCGACCTGGCCCATGGCCGGTCGACCGAGCCCCCTGTGTACGCGGTCGACCGGCCATGGGCCAGGTCGACCGGCCCAACTGGAAAACCTGCTGAAAAAGGGATTTTTACCCTATGATTAGATGGACTTTAAAGGGACTTTTTCCCTATGATTGGATGGACTTTAAAAGGACTTTTGCCCTATGATTAGATGGACTTTCAATGGACTTTTGGCCCTTTGTTAGATGGACTTTAAATGGACTTTTGGCCCTTTGTTAGATGGACTTTAAAGGGACTTTTGGCCCTTTGTTAGATGGACTTTCAATGGACTTGTTCCCTATGATTAGATGGACTTTAAATGGAACCTAGTGACCCTTTTGTGGACCCGTTTGACTTCCTTTGAGGATGGTTGAACCGACATTTCCTCGCGGTTAATCCGGTTGTATCGGTACTTAATCTAATTCAATCTTGAACGGTACAGAACGACGGGATATCCTTTCTTTTATCTAAACGCGAAATTGGTTTGTTTGGGTATCGCGAATCCGTTTTTCCTTTCAATGACTGAGTAGGTTGTAAGGTACTACTAGATTAACGTTGAGCTTAGAATCCCCTCTCTATTATGTTTTGTTTATTTAAAAAGCGATTAAAGTTTGAATACCTAAGGTGCATAAAGAGCCCGGAATGTCTCCAAACTCAAGGAGTACCTAGTGATCATTACAATCGACATACGGGGTCCTTATTCACCTGATTTATATCGAATCCCGATACTTGTCCCGAATTTCTCGAATTATGATTTGTCTTGAATCTCGATAATAGCCCGAATTTCTCGAATATTGATTTAGCATTCCCGAAAGTATTGAAAGTGTATTTTAGCATTTTTGCTAGCCCGTTTATACATGCCCGAATGAAATGAAATTAGTGCTTTTGAGCACCCCGTCCCGCCCGTTTATTTAAGTGCATTACATATGATTTGTACATGTCTCGTTTTACATGATTTGACCTATGAGTCGGCACCACTAAGCTTGGCTTTCCTTGCCGGTTTGATCCACCGACTTGGAGACCCCTTCCCGTCCCACCAGCTGCATTTTGGATCCCGCTACCCGGTTATTACCGTGGTCTTGTCCCGATACCCGGTTCGCTACCGTGGTCCCGTCCCGTATTGTATTATATTATGTATATGTTACTTATGTTGCATCTCCTCACTTCGGTGACTGAGACAACATCCCGATATGCTCATGTCACTTCGGTGATAGAGGACTTAGCTATGTGTGGTTGCCATCTTGCTCGTTTCCCGTTTCCTTGGATACCGTACATGTTTTATATTGCATATGTATTTGGATAAATGATTCTCTCGTTTTATGAAACTATTGTTTTGACAGGTTTAAATGTTTTCCAAGGTATTTTCCTTATTGTTATGTCTTTTCACCCGTTTGCAAAACCGTCGTGTTTGACCCACTATTTTGGTACTCAGGTTCAGTTTTCCCGTCCCGAGCTGAGAGTTGTTGGCTGTGGAGCCATGAGTTGCAGGCTGTCTTGTCGGCTATGTCCTGTAGACATTGTGCTTGACATCGGAGTTGCGTCACATTTGGGTAGTGGATATTAGTTTGTATTGTTCGGCTTTTATTAGCCTTTCTTGGGATTATAATTAATGCACATTGATACTTGTAACTTGAACATATTGGAAATGTAATATCCTGTTACTGTCAGCTCTGTATTTTATTTATGTTGGTTTATTCCAGTCTGATATGGTTCATAAAATGATGGCTTTATGCTAGGGGTTGTATGCGACGCGGAATCCGATGATGTCCACGGACTCCGGGTCGCATCGCCACAAAAGCTTCCGCAAAAATATTCAGACAGTGTTGTGATTTTGGATCCTCACACACGCGGATCTTGGGAGAAATATAATCATCCCTCACCTCCCCAAACTCTCCCACCCCCTCGGTCGGGATCCGGGTTTGGGGGGCGTGACACCGCTGTTTGGATCCGGGTTTGGGGTCGTGACAGTTCTTCCTCTCCTCCCAAGCTTCACAAGGGACTCATTTACTTGGAGATTCCAGTTGGACAACTACCTCTTCTTCTTCCTTGCTTCTTATTTGGACAGCAGAGCTTGAATGGAGTCAAGTGAACTCCTAAGGAGCTTGTTTTCCAAGCATGCTACACTCATTTCGAAATGGGTCTCTTGTTTTAAAAAATTGTAGAGTTTTGAGATGTTTTCTTGGGGCTTTTGTAGATTCCTAGCTCAGCTCTTGGGTAGGTTCTTTAGGAGGTTTTTGTGTTGACATTGGACTAAGGCAAGTGATCCTTTTAGTTTGAATGTGCATGCAAGATAATTGGTACATTTTATTTGTAAAGTGCATTGGTTATACTTAAATAGCTTTCCAACTATATTATTTGTCAAACTAAGCATAATTTGGTTTTCATTTCTTTACATAAAAGTTATGTTAATTGCTCTCCAAAATTCTTGTTTACTGTTTTGAGTTGAAGCTCCTTTTCTTGTCTTGAAAATTGCTTTGTTTAGTGTGATATGGAGATGTGGTGGTGAATGGAGAAATGTTGTTGAAAGTGATTGGGAAATGGTTGTCATTGGAGGAGAGCATGGGGGTTCATTTTTGTACAGGTTATAGCCCTTGGAATGGTTTAGAAAGGGTGGAGATGGTTTGGAAATGAATAGAACTCAAAAATTCAGCTAACAACATTTTCTACACTCGAACGTTCGAACTCTGCTCCTGAGAGTTCAAACTCTTGGCCTCTCAGGTGTTTGGCCTGGATTGAAAGTTTGAACTCTGCTCATGAGAGTTCGAACTCTTGGTACTTCACCGATTTTAGGCAGATTTTCAAGCGGGCATAAGTTTTGAACCGTTCGTCGGAATTTGGAGTTCTATATACCGTTGGAAAGCTCTCAAAACGAGGAATCCAGTGGTATACTTATCTTAATGATCAAAGATTGGAAAAGGAAGTGGATATTTAGATCAATGAAAACCAGAATATGTTAAGGGCTTTATCTTGATATTGTGCACTTGAAATCTGAAATGTCTTCTAACTTCGGGGGCACCAATTTGCTATTAAATTCCAACATTTGAGTTTCAATTACACAAGGGTCAACAAAGGTCTTAGCATATACTTGATGGACTTTGTTTTCAAACATCAGTTGTGATACAATGAGCATTATTCTGTACATTTGTTTTGAATTTCAAGTATAAGCTCGTTCGAATATTTGTTTCAAGAACCAAAAAGGGGATCACTTCCTAAGTTCGATATGCATATAATTTATGCTATTTTGTTAGCTTTGCCTTGCCTCGTTTGACAAATGATTTCCCCCTTAAGTTTGATCGGTTTAGAATGTGTATCGTTATATTTTGTGCATTCATGAATTCAAGTGAACACCACTGAGCTTGGACTACTTCTTCAGTCTGATCCATTATCCGGGGGTCTTTAAACATATGGACTATCTGCAGATTGGTCGTGTATTATACTACACATCGTGTCGTGCTTCGATTTCACGGCCGGCTCCCCCGTCTACCTCGTGTGGCGTGGGATCATGTTTTGTGTGTCGTGCTTGCGTGCATGCTTACTCTTGTCATCATGTATGATGGAGAAAGGATGGGCTCAATGTGGATTAACTATTTAAGATATTATATGTATTCATGCTAATTTAGCTTATTTGAAATGTGATTCAGTCATGACCTATTTTAAATTCAGTAAGAGGTTTTAACGTCATTTTCTTTAGACTTCAATTGTTCCATGCTCATGCCTAAATTGATTACCTGCCAAACCGCCGTATTTGATGCTTGTTGTTTTGGTGCCCAGGTGCAGACGACGTTGCCTTTGAGGAGGAGCATCCGATGGAGGCTGTTGAGCCACCCCTAACTGGAGGGTCGCAGCCCGAGGACGTCAGCTAGACGTCGGGCGGGATCTTGGGATTCGCTTCACTTCATCTTGGCCCCTTTACTTGAACTTTTGGGAATGTATTGGCCTTTGTTGGCCCTCTTATGGGTTGTAACTAAACTTAACTTACTTTTGGGTTAATGTTATAACTTGAACTATGTTGGGAATGTTATGTTAAACTTCTCACTCTGATATTATGTCTTGAGGATTTATTTTAATCATGCACTTGAAAATATATTATTCATGCTTTGTCTTGATGTGATTTGGTACACGCCTCCACATGCTTTGATCATGTGAGTAAGTCACCGCGGGAACCTGTGGGAAGATCAATGTCATGGGCCCAGGTCTCGGTCCAGGGTCGCGACACCCCCGAAGCTAGAACATTTTAGATTTCAAATGCAGGATATCAAGTTAGAAACCTCTCAAAATATTCTAGTTCTTTTCATTCCTTCAAAACTCACTTTTCTGTACTTAGTCAAAAACTGGAGCATTCAGGTTCGCTCGAGCGAGTAACCATCCGCTTGAGCGGGCTGTCCCAAAGACCTATCCGCTTGAGCTGTCCCAAGCTCGGTCAAGCGGGCAGAGTCACTGCTTGTAGTCTCGCCAAACAAAGGCCAGCTCTCAAGCAGGCTTACGCGCGCTCTAGCGGGTATGGCTTCTGGCTTGCCCTGCGCTAGGTAGTGGCCTGGTCTGCCCAAGCAGGGTCCTGCGCGCTCGAGCGAACAGGCTGCTGCATGAGCTCACTGAGTGCAAAAACAGCTACCATTTTTGCAACTTTTCTGATATCTTTCTCCCTTCTTCTCATTTCTAAACCATCCTACAATTCCCTGAGCCTCCATGCTCTCCAAGGGATCAAACAAACATTTAAACCATTCACATCATAATAAAAAAAATTCATCTCCAATTCTTCATCAAAATAATCAAAAATTTCTAAACAAAGCATAGGCTTACAATTCAAAATAGAAATTTAGACATTTAGAAAGCAATTAACATCAATGCATGTGAAATAATGGAAAACAACTATGAAGAATCTAAAATAACATAGAAAGCAAGCTTATTAACACAATGATGCATTTTTAAAAGTAAAAATGCAACTCAATTCACACCTGCAAACATCAATCCTAAATTGGTTACTTGCCTTAGCCCAAATGTAAAAACAAACTCTCCTCAAAAATCCTACACAAGAGCTGAGCCAAAATCTACAAAAAGCCCTGAAAAAACCATTCAAAATCATAATTTTTGACAACCAAAACCCCCATTTCAAAACTGGGTTTGCACGTTAGGAAAACAAGATCTTTATGAGCAAAAATGGCTCTGTTGAAGAGGAGAAAAGCCCTTACATGAAGCTTGCTAAACAAGAAACAAGGAAGAAAGAATAAGAAGTTGTCCAACTTGAATCCCTAAATAGTTGAGTCCCTTGTGAAGCATGGAAGGAGAGAAAGAAGAGGGTGGTCTCTGATTTGCATTTGGAGTCCTCTAGCTAGGGCATGCAAAGTGGGGAAATGAAGAAGAAAGATTCTCTTCCCAGCTCTCATTCTTTGAGGAAATTGTAGAATGAACGAGAGAGGGGGGGGGGGGGGGGGGGGGGGGTTTGTGGAAGATGAGTTCAAGTGAAATGAAAGTGAGCCCCAACAGGTCTGAATCTTGCGCTGACTTATTATCTTGGGCACTAAAAATATGACTATTTCTTCTCACAAGTGGCAGGAATTAATCTTTTGTATTCAAATAAACCCTATTTTGCAATCTTGGACAACTATAGTAGGTTGATTATTTTTCTCATATTGTGTTTTTCAAAAGAAGACGGGTTAGAGCAATTCTAAAGTGTGCCCATGATTATAATGGTCCTCTCTTATTGGTTGCAGTGCTTAACTCAAAGGACGTAAGATGTGGCTTGTTCCAAAGGAAGTGAAAGGAGGGCGGCATTTTCTTTGTGTAATGCAAGAGAGAGGATTTTCATTAGCGGCTTGTCTATAAATTTAGTATGTAATAAACGAGATAATAGAGTTGAGGATTGGGCAGTTTGAAAACCCATGGTTTCGGACATGAACGCACGTTGGTGCTCTTCTTCTGCCCAAATTAGTTTTCATGGATGTTGCTATGGGACTTTTAATGTGCAATTGATAACAATCGTGTGTGATGGTGTGGCTATATGGACTTTTAATGGTCCTCTTATTTGGCCGCCAATTATGAACAATCGTGTGTAGATGGTGTGAGAGTGGTGCGACTATTTCTTCATAATGGTTCCACTATGGCCCTTTTGTGACTTCTACGTAAGAGAATAAGGTCCACACAAGCGGGAAAGAATGCCTACACAAGTGGGAAAATGGGCGTATCCAAAATTTGAACCTGGACAGCCAGATGAGAGCTTATCACCAATTACAATGAGGTATGTGGTGGTTTGTTGTTTGGTCATATTTGTTGTCTCTTTAGTTCTAGTGAGTTTTCCGAATTTCCCTTTTATAATATGTATGTGTGCGTGTGTGATGATTTCCTGGTGTGGCTAGCGTGCAAGGTGCTCACCTGACCATGGGGCCCACTAGTGATCCACATGAGGGTCAAGGAAATCAGATCACTTTAATAGTGACTTGATCGCCATGATTTTTTCAGCCATATATATGGATTGGACCATTGGATCGAAGCGATTTTTTTGAAAATATAAAATCGTTGAAACTTGGGGGAATTTTATTATTTAGGTACGTGGGCAATCCTACGATTCAATTTGATTGACACTCAATAATTATTAAGCAACCAAAATACCCATCTCAACCTTTGTCTCCATGTATATGAGATCCATCATTCCCAAAAACCCATCTAACTATTCACATATTTCATCAAGGTCTCATGGTGGATAGATTGGCTGATCTTATCATATGGTTCCACTTCTTAAGAGAGCCACTTTCGTTACGCTATTTACGTGATCCCGCAATATTAATGTTGTTATTTGGGTGGGCTCACCTTAACATTTTGAATTCTGCTTGTCAGTCAAAATATATCTTGGTAATTCAGAACTCATTCCTCATACGATCGAGTAGATTTCTGTGAACATTCAATTAAATCAACATACTGAACAAAGTTCAAGCTTATATAATTATTTAATATTTATACAAGTAGCCTAAGTCAGGAGAGTCACAAATTAATTTTACAGATGTTACTCAAATTATATTGTATATGGTTTTCTTTTTAATTAATTATTTTATAATATGAATTTATATTTTGATGACAATACAAATGGATTGTTTACGCAATGAATTCATATATATTATATTATATATTTATTAATAAAACAGTTAAGCTGGATATCAATTTATATTTATTATTTAAACAGCATGCGATTTTATCCATTAGTTGCATGGGTTTTGTTAGTAAATTATATTTTATTCACATATTATGTTATGCTTAATAATATGTATAATATTTTGTGTCCTCATAATTTGGATCTTGGGCCAGGCCCTTTATTTTAAGGTGATCTAAGTGTGCCACTTAAGTTGAGATTTAGGTGTGGTAGATGTCCTCTAACCTAGAGTTGAGGTCTGATAACGATCATCATCCCAATTTTTCCAAGGATGGTCCGGATACACTGGACAATTCCAAATTAAATAAAATTAACTTTCTTCATGGGTTGCCTACACAAACCCGCCCTTTCACCACTTGCCCCATCATAGATTGCCCATAGGTTTATAATTTGTATTACCAAATTGCATGAAAGGTACGAGGGTTTGATATTGGTCTTTGGTATTCTTATAAGATTATGGATCCCCCTTATTCATCCAATTCACAATCGTCACCTGTGTAAAATTTCCTCCTTAATTCTTTTCATTCCAAAAAAGCAAGTGAGAGAGTGCATTCGCTGAGATAAGATTTTACGCAGTTGGCAAATGTGGATTGGATGAAATAGCGTCGCCTTATTTTTACGAGCTTAGAGAAAAAGAAAATGCACAAAAAACCAAAGATTTTACATAGTCCGCTTCATATTCGGTCGAATCGCGCTCTGAGAATGGTTGAACCACGCTACGAGGGCGATTCCACTCTAAAAACACCGATCCTTATTTTTCGAAGCAGGATTGAGAAGGCTGAGAGAAGGTTTCAAGCAC
>QPKB01000092.1:0-89388 GCA_003546025.1 Camphora micrantha | reverse complement strand
TCGGGGTTCCGGATGAAATCGACGAAGAAGGAAGAAATGATCGTCGAAATATCTAGTTTCTAAAAAGTTTATGTTTCGCCGGGTTCGGGACCTAACACTAATTGGTACAGATTTATGTGTAAAAGTACTGTTTGCCCTTGAGCTAGAAAAGTCAGTTTCGGGTTTTCGAACGGGAACGGGATCAACATGAAAGTTGAAGGTAATAATAAACAAGTAAATCGGGATGAAATATAAATCACGAAAACCAATATAAAATCTCAAGCACACAAAAAGCCATAAACAAGGGAACCCCCAAAGGGCCCCACTAATACCAAAGCACTCAAAATCCCCAAAGCTATTCCAAATGCTATTCTAGACCACTAAACCAAATCCACAAGACAAATCAAGACTAAAACGCAACTAACTAAGCACTAATCGGGATCACTCGGGTCGGGGTCTTACAAAAGTAAGATCACAATCATGAAAACCTAATAAATCAAAACATTAATACCAAATACAAATCTAAGAACACACATGCACAACAACTTAAATAGATCACTTGCCTTAGCCAAATGAACAAAAGATCCTCTTCAAGCACTCCTAACCAAAGGTCAAGCCAAGAACTACAAAATACCCATGAAATCCATTCAAAACTCACCCAAAAATGCAACCCAACAACCCATTTCGAAATAGGGGTTACAAGTTAGAAAAACATGATCTCTAAGAGTAGAAAGAACTCCATTAAAGAGATGGGTTGAAGCTCTTACCTAGAGGTGCCCAAACGAAATGCAAAGAAGGAAATGGAGATCTTCCCCACCAAGAAACCTCAAGAAAATGGTATCAATAGCAAGCTTGACATGAGAGGAAGAAGATGGTGGTTTTAGAAATTTATTCGGAGTCTCCTAGCTCAAGCATTCATGAAGAGAAGGAGAAGGGAAAAGGGGTTTTTCAACCTAGGGCAAGAAAAAGTTGCAGGATTTTGTAGAATGGGGAAAGAAGGAGGGGAAAGTGACTTTAGAGCTTGTAAGTGGGTCCCTTAGGTGCAAATCTTGCATGAGTCAAAACATGATCTTGTGGGCCTCAAATGAAGTCGACGAAGAAGGATAAAACGATCCTTGAAATATCTAGTTTCCAAAAAGTATATTTTTGACATAGTTTTGGGATCTCGAAAATCGTGTCCAGATTTGAGTGTGAAAAGGCTATTTTACCCTTTTGGCCAAAACTTGAGTTTCTGTGCTTCAAACACAAATGAGTTAAACACGAAAGTTGCACATAATCATAAAACCAATCAAATGAAATGAAAATCACGATTAACACAAAACCAAACACAATCTTCCCACGCTTGCACGTACACCCAGGCCTTCCTGAGTGAGCCTAATAAACACTAAACGTTCTCGAACTCCCCCAAAGCTATATAACAATGACTAAAACTAATCACATTCTAACCCACAATAACTAAACCCAAATCAAGACTAAGCACACACTAAGCAAACACTATTGGGTTAATCCTGGGTTGGGGTTTGACATCCTCCACCCCTTAGGATATTTGGTCCACCAAATAAATCAAACTTTTACCTCGGGTAACAAGTGTGGGTATTTCCTCTGAACTTGCTCTCTCAATTCCCAAGTGGCTTCTTCTGGTTCATGATTTTCCCAAAGTACCTTGACCCACTGAATTGTCCAATTTCTCAGCTCTTGCTCCTTGGTATCAATGATCCTGATCGGTCTTTCCACATACGAAGCATCCTCTCGAATCTCCAAAGGCTCGTGCTGTAAAATGTGAGAAGGACTAGTCACATACTTCTTGAGCATGGAAACATGAAATACGTTGTGTACCCCGGAGAGTTCCGGCGGTAACGCAAGCCTATATGCCACGTCTCCAATCTTGCTCAAAATCTCATATGGACCAATAAATCTCCTTGACAACTTGCCCTTCTGTCCGAACCTCAGGGTTCCTCTGACGGGTGAAACCTTCAAGAACACCTTATCACCCACTTGAAACTGCAATTCTCTTCGGCGAGTGTCTGCATAACTCTTCTGTCTGCTACGGGCGACCTTCAAGCGTTCCTGAATCAATTTGACCTTGTCACTAGTCTCACCAACCATAGTCGGTCCATGAAAGCTACGAACACCGACTTCTTCCCAGCAAACCGGAGTTCTGCATCTTCTACCATAGAGAGCCTCAAAAGGTGCCATACCAATGCTATAATGGTAGCTATTGTTGTAAGCGAACTCACAAAGCGGTAAGCACTCATCCCATTGCACTTTGAAATCCAACACACATGCACGCAACATGTCTTCAAGAGTCTGTATCGTCCGCTCTGACTGACCATCTGTCTGAGGATGATACGCTGTACTGAACTGAAGTTTGGTACCCATGGACTCAAGAAGAGTTTTCCAAAACCTTGAAACAAATCTGCTATCTCTATCTGAGGTGATGGAAACGGGTTGACCATGCTTACTCACAATCTCATCAACAAAAAGTTTGGCAAGAGGTGCCATATGCATCATATTACCAGTCTTCATCGGAATGAAGTGAGCAGACTTGGTAAGACGGTCTACAATGATCCATATAGCATTATTCCCCTTCTTAGTATTAGGCAATCCGGAGACGAAATCCATGGTGATATGCTCCCATTTCCACTCCGGAATCTCTAATGGCTGTAGCAAACCTGGAGGTTTCTGATGCTCTGCTTTGATCAATTGACAAGTCAAGCAACGAGACACAAAAGCTGCTACCTCCCTCTTCATGTTGTTCCACCAAAATCTATTCTTCAAGTTCTGATACATCTTCGTGCTACCCGGATGCATGGAGTATCTTGTGTTGTGGGCTTCAGTCATAATCTCTTCCTTCAGATCATCCACATTCGGTACACACAACCGATCACGAAAATACAATACTCCATTCACCAACTTGAAGTCTGGACGTTCTGCAATATGATCCACAATCCTAGCCAAATCTGAATCTTGCAACTGACTGTCCTTGATCTTCTGGATGAAAGTGGGCTCAGACACTGTCATATTGGCTAACATCACACCCAACTCTAGGGTCTGCACTTCAACACCTAGCTCTTCAAACTGCTGAAGAACATTGGCTCCTCTCAAACTGGCCATGATCCCTGACTTCCTGCTCAACGCATCAGCTACAACATTCACTTTGCCTGGGTGGTACTTGATTGGGAAATCATAGTCTTTGATGTACTCCATCCATCTCCTCTGTCTCATATTCAGATCCTTCTGAGAAAACAAATATTGCAAACTCCTATGATCGGAATGGACTTCAAATCTCTCTCCACAGAGATAGTGTCTCTGAAAGTCCGGGATCCTAACCCTAGAGGGGGGGGTGAATAGGGTGATCTACACTTCATGACTAATTATGACCAATTTTAACTTTAATGAAAACAACTAGTCACAAATGATGATTTACCAAACAAGATGCGGAAGCTAACAAGAGAGATCACCACAAGCATGCAACCATAACACAATGATTTATAGTGGTTCGGCCTCAATGCCTACATCCACTACCGGTTTGTGTTCCAACACCCCACCGGATTTCCACTATTTATGCTTTTCCAAAAGGCTAAGCAATAACCTTTACAATGATGTTTTTCTAGGCTAAACAACAACCTATCAATGTGCTTTTCTAGGCTAAGCAATAACCTTTACAAGATGCTTTTCAAAGGCTAAGCAATAACCTCTACAATGTGCTTTTCTTAGGCTAAGCAATAACCTTTACAATAAATGATTTCTTCTCAAAGAAGTGTCTATACAAACACTCAAAGAGATACAATTTAAGCTCAATACATTTGCCTCTTAAATAGGCTGAAATGAAAGATTAAATCAAGAACAAAACATACACAAACTAATAGCAAAGGTGTGTGCTCAAAGTGTATGAATGTTTACTTCAATCATTTTCTAAAAGAAGCTCACAAATGAATGCTTGATGCATTTGAAAATCTAAGCACTGAAAATGATGATTGAAGTTATAAACCAATCACATGTAGAATTCAAACAACTTGGAAAGATATGTTACACAAGTTGTATGAAGTTTTAAGGTTTAAAAACACATGTAATTTGGATGAGGATGTTTGCAAACCAAACTAAAATTCCAAGGTTATATTGTGGTTGCAAAACATCTCAACTAAGGCTAGAAATCATGCAAATATGAAATTACAAAGATTTGAACATGCATGACTTTAAATGGAATGAAAATCAAAGTTAACTTAAAAGTTATACCTCTTTAAATCTCAAACATTTGATTTCCAAAAAGCCTCTAGCTATCCTAGCTTGTTCCTCTTCTTTAGGCTTCCAAATGGTTCAAAAATTGCATTCCAACAGCCATTAGAAAGAAGGGAAAAGAAAGGAGTTTTATACAAAAAACAGCCCAACGGCTAGTTGGCCCGGTCGACCTCAAGCCCACGCGGTCGACCGGGTCCAACGGTCATATGGCCCAACGGCTATAAGCCCGGTCGACCGGCCCAACTGCGCGGTCGACCGGCCACACAGGATCTGACAGAAAATGGACAGATTTTTAAGACCCTGTTTTCAGTGTGCGCGGTCGACCGGTGGGAGGTGCGGTCGACCGGCTACACAGGCCTGAGTTGAGTTCAGATGAAATTTTGAAAATTTGTTTTATTGAAAAATGAACTCTTAGCCAATATGACTTATGCATATAAAAAGGATTCTAAAAAAGGAGTTTGTATGCAAAACAAGAACCTCGAATCCAAACTCGATTTTTCACAAACATGCACGAAGAACTTTAGGTTTTCGAAAACACAATTTGAGTTCTAAAAACATGCAGGATGAAGTCTTTGAAAAACAATAGCTTTTTCAAGTCTGAGATCCGGGTTTCAAGGTCCAGACTAAGCTGAACGTGTGTGTGATCAAATGACTGAAAGAGATCGAGCTTTCCATCAAATTAGCAATACAAAAATCCTAACAATCTCCCCCTTTGCAATTTGATGGCAATTCAGTCGATCACAGCACTTCTAGGGCTTCAGGTCTTGAAGTCTCTGGAGAGCAGCTTAACCTTGGTTTCTCCCACTTCATTAGAGCTTTCTCCATGCTCTAAGCTTTGTTAAGCGCTCTGAACTCTTTTAAGATCCTTGGACAGATCTCCCCCTTAGATAGATCTGATCTTCTTTAATCTCTCCCTTTGATTGATACCAAGATAGGATCTTCACTCCCCCTTTGTTTGATCTTCTCTCCCCCTATGTCTGATATTCTCTCCCCCTTTGCCATTGAATTGCAAAGGAACCTGTATACATGAGAAAAGAAATACCTTTCAGTAGCACCTGTTATCAATAGAATTTAGAAAATAAAATGCAGAACAGACTATCATGTATATGGGTTGATGATGCTGTGATTGAATTAAACTAAGATAATAAACACAAAACATCATAGCCATCCACCATAACAAGAAGAGAAGTAAAAATGAAACTGAAGATTCATTGATTTAACTTTGAAGATTAGTACAATTTCATTTACATATTACTTGGCCAATACAAAAATCAAAAATCAAAAACAATATCATGGCCAGTAAAATAGTCAGAGAGTTTTATAAACAAAAATACATCAAAAACCCCAGAATAAATTCCCCACAAAAAGAGAAAAACCCTCCTACGAGCTACGGAGAATCTGCAGGCGAGGGAGGCATCACATCATCATGCCGCCTACAGCTACCGGAGATGTTCGAGAGGTATCTTAAGGATTTCTTCATCATGCCAGATACCTCCTGACGAAACTCCTGAAACTCCGCTCGCAAGGAAGACACCACATGCTCAACAGCTGTCATACGGTCTTCCAAGCTGCGCTGTGGAGGAGGCTGATGGGGCTGAGGAGGAATAGGGGGCTCATGAAGAGGGGGCTGATGGAGCTCAGGTGGAGGCTGAACCGGCTCTGGAGGAGGCTGATCATCTCCAGGATCTGCAACTGCGATGGCTGCAGCCTCTACCTCCGCATCTCCTTCTATGATTGGGTTCACTCGCTGTGGAGGAGGCAGCCTCATCAAGAGAATATTAGTCTTGTTAAAGACTGTTGTGGTCTCCGGTCTCTCAGAAGCTGGATGAATCACTCCATAAGAACTGGCGAGTTGGGTCATCAGGAACCCAAAAGGAGCAGCACAGGGCTGAGAGCCTGTGATCACTCTAATAATATGGTGCATAATGATAGAAGGGAGACACATGGGGACACCTGAGATAACATTGTAGAGAAGGTTTGCCATATATGACGTTACCTCAGTCCTGTTCCCTTTCCTCGGGTAAATGGAGTGGGTGAAAATGCTGTGAATAATCCGAAGAGGGGGAATCATGGATGAGGCCTGGAGAAAGTTTTTGGCTGACCAGTCCTCAGGATGTCCACAGAGAGCAGAGGTGACAGAGTCTCTCTCATCAAGGGATAATACATCTGAAATGAACTTGGGTCCCGAAGACTTGGGAATACCCATGATGGAAGAGATGGTGTCAATGGTGACTACTTCTTCACCATGCATGAATCTAATGGTGAAGGAGTTTGCAGATGTGGCACAAATAGATTCATAGATGCCATGGACGGAGGAGGCAAATGTGTTGCCACTCCAGGTCAGAATACTCCCCCAGCCAATGGCTTCAAGGAGAGCAGGGACTTGATAGTCCACTAGATCTTCAACGACACAAAATTTCTCTACGATGATTCCTTTGCTCCTAAAGGATTTGATAACTGACGATGGAGAATGAATAGGGTTGAATCGAATCACAGCAGGAGGAGCAGGAGCCTCGGGAGAAGACGAGGGAGATCGATGAGAGGAGGAAGCTTGTCCAGTCTTGGACTTTTTGCTAGGCCTCCTAAACGTCTGTTTCGTGCGAGCCATAAGTGATCAAGGAGATACCAGAGGAGTGAAAAGCTCACACAAGACTGAAAAGCTCAGACAAATGCTTTAAAAGATTTGAAATTTTGGTTTAGGCAATATGTCAAACACTTGGTGTGCAGACAATGAGACTAAAAGATTTACAAATTATACTTTCCCAAGAGTGTGCACAATAGGCTACAACAAATCCAGAGAAGATGGAGAGACCAGCTACAGCTAGAAGAAGCAGAAAGAAGAACACAGAAGGGAAGGGAAAAACACAAAAATCAGTCCACAGGGTTTGACTGTTGCAGCACGGACCTGGGACGTCCAAAGAGATGAGCTGAGGTGACTGCCAGGAGTTTTCACACCTAGGAGCTAAGTGAAATAGCTAAGAGAGAGAAAGGGAGAACAAGAGAATGAGGAAACAGAGAGAGAGGGAAACAGGGATCAGCTGCAAACCGACGACAGTGAGAATGAGAGGGCCAGACGAGAGAGGGACAGCAGACGAGAGAGAGAGAGAGAGCCAGCAGACGAGTGAGAGGAGAAGAGAGGAAGAAAAACAGGAAGAAGAAGAGGAGGGAGAACCCAGCAGAGAGATTTGGAAAGGAGGGAGCAACAGACAGGGGGTCGACCGGCTGAAGGGGGGGAAAGAAGAAAAGGTTTGAAAGAAGCAGAACAGAAACAGATCAACATTTTAAGTTGCTGGGCTCGTGAGGCCGGTCGACCGGCCAAGCCACGCGGTCGACCGGGCCAACAGAACAGAACAGAGAGGGGGAATAAGTCCTGAAAATTTCAGGGACAACCTCCACTGAAACTATCCCTACCCCAGCTATCCTACAAGCTTAAAAGAAGTAGAAAAGAGATTTTATGAAATCAATTCTACAAATTCCTTTTGAAATACAAAAAGCCTTGTAAGACTAAGAAAGAGTTTTCAAAAACATTTAATTTGATAAAAACTGGTTTAACTAAGAATTTAATCAAATATAAACACATTTGAAAAACTAATCAATTGATTTAAGAGATAACTTTGATAAGGCTTTTTCAAACCAAATTGATCAACAACATGCATTTAAACATAATATACCTTTTAATATCAAAATGCATTGACAACAAATAAACCTAAAATAACTATAACTGAAACCAAAAGAAGATACTAAGAAAAAGAACAAAGAACTAGATTTAAGACCATTAACACATATGACTATGAGAAAAGGATGGCCCTATCTATTAAGGAGATCTTAGTATTTATCTAAAGGTCTAACCGTAGGTATCCATCTAAGGTTAGAACTTTTAGGTCTATTTTAGAAATCCTACCAACCAAAGGAGATGGAGATTTGACTTGATAAATTTTTAATTTTGACTTATCACCATTATGTTTAGATTTGACTAAATTTAGCTTAGGTTGGTGAATAGTCTTTTGAGGTTGGTGTTTCTTCTTCTTAGGGGATTGAGTTCTTTTCTTCTTATTTTCTCCCTTTAATTGACTTTTGAATTTTAGATTTAACTTTGCAACTTTATTCAAAAGTTCTTTCATATGATGACTTAAGGGAGATAGATTGAGAACCTTTTTGTTGATAGATTCTTTTTTATAATTGGTTTAACTTGTTTAACCTTTTTAGAATCTATCTTAGGAGACTCCTTTTTAATTGTTTTAACTTGTTTGATTTTCTTGGAGTCCTTTTTGATATTTTAGTGTCTTACCCTTCATAGAGTTTGATCTTACTTCTTTGACTTCAAAGATGGGTTTAGACACATGGCTTCTTCTTAATTTGCACTCAAACCTAAAATGCCCTTCAATGCCACAATAATGACATTTTGATTTGGGCAAGGGAGAATGAGTGCTAGAGAATGAGGACTCACCTTTCACAAAAGTGTTGGTGAATTTAGGGTCATGTGAAATATTCCTATTGTAACCAAGACCCGTCCTATCTCCTTGAGATTTACCCAATCTAAATAATTTTTCAAATTTCTCTTCACTTTGGGTAAATTTGCACTCATACTTTTGTTTATAGCTTTCAAGTTGAGTGACTTGCTTTTTAAGGGTTGAATTCTCATTTTTAACCATTATGAGTTCATTTTCAAATCCCTTATGTTTGTTTAGTTCTTCATTGGCAAGTTTTAACTCAAGTTTGAGTTTGTTAATATTAGATCCAAGTTCCAAGGATTGCAAATTAATTTGATCATTAGACAAGTTTAATCTGGATTTTAAATAGGTAATGTTTTCATCTTGTCTTTTTAAAGTATCTCTTAGATTTAAATTATCTTTATTATGCTCATCATTATTTGACTTCACATTATTTAGTTCATGTTGAGCATTAGATAAATCTTTCTTAGAGATATTCAACTTGGATTCTAAAGAGTTAAAGTCTTTGTCTTGCCTTTTTAATTGATCTCTTAGTTTTAAGTTTTCCTTATTTAGTTCATCACATCATATCTTTAATTCATTTAGCTCATCTTGAACATTAGATAGGTTATGTAAAGAGATCATGAACTTAGATTCTACACAATTAATACTTTCTTCTTTCTCTCTAAGTTCATCTTTTGAAGAGACTAATTCCTCATTTAGTCTTTTAGATTCTTCTTCTAATCTTTTATTTTTCTTTACAAGCTTTAGAGACAATGTATACAATTCATCATAAGCTTGGTGAATATCATCTTCATTTTCATCATTTTCTTCTTCTTTTAAGACAATTTGAGATTCATTAATTTGAAGGTTTGAATCTCCAATAGAAGGAAGAAATAGGGATCTAGAAGAATCTACACAAGAATCTATATAACCTAAAGTAGTGGAATCCATTCTAATGGTTTTCTTGACAACACAATACTAGGGTTTAGACTCTAGGCTTTTACACCTAATCAAGAGTTCTAAAAACACTTGATCCTAAAATAGAGCACAAGGCTCTGATACCAATTGAAAAGGGGTCGGATCTCTCCAAGACCCTTGAGGACCCATATCCTCTTAACACGGATCACCAAATGGTACCTATCAGAGTCCAGACACATGGAGCACGATAGTCTCCCCCCACATGCCTGCCACGAACGGAGAGTCTCTATTTATCCGCTATTTCAAGCGAGAGTTTCTGTGGATGCGAGTGATCACGACTCACAAGTGTTAGGATTTTTGTATTGCTAATTTGATGGAAAGCTCGATCTCTTTCAGTCATTTGATCACACACACGTTCAGCTTAGTCTGGACCTTGAAACCCGGATCTCAGACTTGAAAAAGCTATTGTTTTTCAAAGACTTCATCCTGCATGTTTTTAGAACTCAAATTGTGTTTTCGAAAACCTAAAGTTCTTCGTGCATGTTTGTGAAAAATCGAGTTTGGATTCGAGGTTCTTGTTTTGCATACAAACTCCTTTTTTAGAATCCTTTTTATATGCATAAGTCATATTGGCTAAGAGTTCATTTTTCAATAAAACAAATTTTCAAAATTTCATCTGAACTCAACTCAGGCCTGTGTAGCCGGTCGACCGCACCTCCCACCCGGTCGACCGCGCACACTGAAAACAGGGTCTTAAAAATCTGTCCATTTTCTGTCAGATCCTGTGTGGCCGGTCGACCGCGCAGTTGGGCCGGTCGACCGGGCTTATAGCCGTTGGGCCATATGACCGTTGGACCCGGTCGACCGCGTGGGCTTGAGGTCGACCGGGCCAACTAGCCGTTGGGCTGTTTTTTGTATAAAACTCCTTTCTTTTCCCTTCTTTCAAATGGCTGTTGGGTTGCATTTTTTGAACCATTTGGAAGCCTAAAGAAGAGGAACAAGCTAGGATTGCTAGAGGCTATTTGGAAATCAAATGTTTGAGATTTAAAGAGGTATAACTTTTAAGTTAACTTTGATTTTCATTCCATTTAAAGTCATGCATGTTCAAATCTTTGTAATTTCATATTTGCATGATTTCTAGCCTTAGTTGAGATGTTTTGCAACCACAATATAACCTTGGAATTTTAGTTTGGTTTGCAAACATCCTCATCCAAATTACATGTGTTTTTAAACCTTAAAACTTCATACAACTTGTGTAACATATCTTTCCAAGTTGTTTGAATTCTACATGTGATTGGTTTATAACTTCAATCATCATTTTCAGTGCTTAGATTTTCAAATGCATCAAGCATTCATTTGTGAGCTTCTTTTAGAAAATGATTGAAGTAAACATTCATACACTTTGAGCACACACCTTTGCTATTAGTTTGTGTATGTTTTGTTCTTGATTTAATCTTTCATTTCAGCCTATTTAAGAGGCAAATGTATTGAGCTTAAATTGTATCTCTTTGAGTGTTTGTATAGACACTTCTTTGAGAAGAAATCATTTATTGTAAAGGTTATTGCTTAGCCTAAGAAAAGCACATTGTAGAGGTTATTGCTTAGCCTTTGAAAAGCATCTTGTAAAGGTTATTGCTTAGCCTAGAAAAGCACATTGATAGGTTGTTGTTTAGCCTAGAAAAACATCATTGTAAAGGTTATTGCTTAGCCTTTTGGAAAAGCATAAATAGTGGAAATCCGGTGGGGTGTTGGAACACAAACCGGTAGTGGATGTAGGCATTGAGGCCGAACCACTATAAATCATTGTGTTATGGTTGCATGCTTGTGGTGATCTCTCTTGTTAGCTTCCGCATCTTGTTTGGTAAATCATCATTTGTGACTAGTTGTTTTCATTAAAGTTAAAATTGGTCATAATTAGTCATAAAGTGTAGATCACCCTATTCACCCCCCCTCTAGGGTTAGGATCCCGGACTTTCAATTGGTATCAGAGCCTCGTGCTCTATTTTAGGATCAAGTGTTTTTTAGAACTCTTGATTAGGTGTAAAAACCTAGAGTCTAAACCCTAGTATTGTGTTGTCAAGAAAACCATTAGAATGGATTCCACTACTTTAGGTTATATAGATTCTTGTGTAGATTCTTCTAGATCCCTATTTCTTCCATTCTATTGGAGATTCAAACCTTCAAATTAATGAATCTCAAATTGACTTAAAAGAAGAAGAAAATGATGAAAATGAAGATGATATTCACCAAGCTTATGATGAATTGTATACATTGTCTCTAAAGCTTGTTAAGAAAAATAAAAGATTAGAAGAAGAATCTAAAAGACTAAATGAGGAATTAGTCTCTTCAAAAGATGAACTTAGAGAGAAAGAAGAAAGTATTAATTGTGTAGAATCTAAGTTCATGATCTCTTTACATAACCTATCTAATGTTCAAGATGAGCTAAATGAATTAAAGATAGGATGTGATGAACTAAATAAGGAAAACTTAAAACTAAGAGATCAATTAAAAAGGCAAGACAAAGACTTTAACTCTTTAGAATCCAAGTTGAATATCTCTAAGAAAGATTTATCTAATGCTCAACATGAACTAAATAATGTGAAGTCAAATAATGATGAGCATAATAAAGATAACTTAAATCTAAGAGATACTTTAAAAAGACAAGATGAAAACATTACCTATTTAAAATCCAATTAAACTTGTCTAATGATCAAATTAATTTGCAATCCTTGGAACTTGGATCTAATATTAACAAAAACTCAAACTTGAGTTAAAACTTGCCAATGAAGAACTAAACAAACATAAGGGATTTGAAAATGAACTCATAATGGTTAAAAATGAGAATTCAACCCTTAAAAAGCAAGTCACTCAACTTGAAAGCTATAAACAAAAGTATGAGTGCAAATTTACCCAAGGTGAAGAGAAATTTGAAAAATTATTTAGATTGGGTAAATCTCAAGGAGATAGGACGGGTCTTGGTTACAATAGGAATATTTCACATGACCCTAAATTCACCAACACTTTTGTGAAAGGTGAGTCCTCATTCTCTAGCACTCATTCTCCCTTGCCCAAATCAAAATGTCATTATTGTGGCATTGAAGGGCATTTTAGGTTTGAGTGCAAATTAAGAAGAAGCCATGTGTCTAAACCCATCTTTGAAGTCAAAGAAGTAAGATCAAACTCTATGAAGGGTAAGACACTAAATATCAAAAAGGACTCCAAGAAAATCAAACAAGTTAAAACAATTAAAAAGGAGTCTCCTAAGATAGATTCTAAAAAGGTTAAACAAGTTAAACCAATTATAAAAGAATCTATCAACAAAAAGGTTCTCAATCAATCTCCCTTAAGTCATCATATGAAAGAACTTTTGAATAAAATTGCAAAGTTAAATCTAAAATTCAAAAGTCAATTAAAGGGAGAAAATAAGAAGAAAAGAAATCAAACCCCTAAGAAGAAGAAACACCAACCTCAAAAGACTATTCACCAACCTAAGCTAAATTTAGTTAAAACTAAACTTAATGGTGATAAGTCAAAATTAAAAATTTATCAAGTCAAATCTCCTTCTCCCTTAGTTGGTATGATTTCTAAAATAGACCTAAAAGTCCAAGACCTTAGATGGATACCTAAGGTTAGACCTTTAGATAAATACTAAGTGATCTTAATTAGATAGGACCATTTGCTTCTCATAGTCACATGTGTTAATGGTCTTAAATCTAGTTCTTTGTTCTTGTTCTTAGTATCTTCTTTTGGTTTCAGTTATAGTTATTTTAGGTTTATTTGTTGTCATTGCATTTTGATACTAAAAGGTATATTATGTTTAAATGCATGTTGAATGATCAATTTGATTTGAAAAAGCTTCATCAAAGTTATATCTATTTAAATCAATTGATTTTGTTTTTCAAATGTGTTTATATTTGATTGAATCCGTAGTTAAACCAATTTTATCAAATTAAACGTTTTTGAAAACTCCATTTTAGTCTTACAAGGCTTTTTGTATTTCAAAAGGAATTTGTAGAATTGATTTCACAAAATCTCTTTTCTACTTCTTTTAAGCTTGTAGGATAGCTGGGGTAGGGATAGTATCAGTGGAGGTTGTCCCTAAAATTTTCAGGGTTTATTCCCTCTCTCTGTTCTGTTCTGTTGTCAGGCCAGCTCTGTTGGCCCGGTCGACCGCGTGGCTTGGCCGGTCGACCGGCCACACGGGCCCAGCAACTAAAAGCTGTTTTCTGTTCTGTTTCTGTTTCATTCAAATCTTCTCAGCCTTCCCTCCTTCAGCCGGTCGACCCCCTGACTGCTGCTCCCACCTTCCAAATCTCTCTGCTGGATCGTTTCTCATCTTCTTCTTCGTTTCTCCTCCTCTCTCCTCTCAGCTGCCTCTCTCTTTCCTCTGGCTCTCCACTCTGCTGGTTCTCTCTCTCTCCTCTGCCTGTCGTCGTTTTTCTTGTTGGTTCCTGTCTCCCTCTCTCTCAGTCATTCTGCAGTTTTTTCTTCTCCTTCCATCTCTCTTAGCTATTACACTTAGCTCCTAGGTGTGAAAACCTCCTGGCAGTCACCTCAGCTCATCTCTTTGGGCGTCCCAGGTCCGTGCTGCAGCAGTCCAACCCTGTGGACTGATTTGTGTGTTTTTTTTTTTTTCCTTCCCTTCTGTGTTCTTCTTTCTGCTTCTTCTAGCTGCAGCTGGTCTCTCCATCTCTTCTGGATTTGCTGTAGTCTTTTGTGCACACTTTTGGGAAAGTATAATTTGTGAATCTTTTAGTCTCATTGTCTGCACACCAAGTGTTTGACAAATTGCCTAAACCAAATTTTCAAATCTTTTAAAGCATTTGTCTTGGCTGTCTAGCTTGTGTGAGCTTCTTCTCTTCTAGAATCTTCTTGAACATCCATGGCTCGCACGAAACAGACGTTTAGGAGGCCTAGCAAAAAGTCCAAGACTGGACAAGCTTCCTCCTCTCATCGATCTCCCTCGTCATCTCCCGAGGCTCCTGCTCCTCCTGCGGTAATTCGATTCAATCCTATTCATGCTCCATCGTCAGTTATCAAATCCTTTAGGAGCAAGGGAATCATTGTTGAGAAATTTTGTGTCATTGAAGATCTAGTGGACTATCAAGTCCCTGCTCTCGTTGAAGCCATTGGCTGGGGGTCTATTCTGACCTGGAGTGGCAACACATTTGCCTCCTCCATCCATGGCATCTATGAATCTATTTGTGCCACATCTGCAAACTCCTTCACCATTAGATTCTTGCATGGTGAAGAAGTAGTCACCATTGACACCATCTCTTCCATCATGGGTATTCCCAAGTCTTCGGGACCCAAGTTCATTTCAGATGTATTACCCCTTGATGAGAGAGACACTGTCACCTCTGCTCTCTGTGGTCACCCTGAAGACTGGTCAGCCAAAAACTTTCTCCAGGCCTCATCCATGATTCCCCCTCTTCGGATTATTCATAGCATTTTCACCCACTCCATTTACCCGAGGAAAGGGAACAGGACTGAGGTTACGTCATATATGGCAAACCTTCTCTTCAATGTTATCTCAGGTGTCCCCATGTGTCTCCCGTCTATCATTATGCACCATATTATTAGAGTGATCACAGGCTCTCAGCCCTGTGCTGCTCCTTTTGGGTACCTGATGACCCAACTCGCCAGTTCTTATGGAGTGAGTCCTCCAGCTTCTGAGAGACCGGAGACCACAACAGTCTTTAACAAGACTAATATTCTCTTGATGAGGCTGCCTCCTCCACAGCGAGTGAACCCCGTAGCAGAAGGAGATGCGGAGGTAGAGGCTGCAGATATAGCAGTTGCAGATCCTGGAGATGATCAGCCACCTCCAGAGCCTGTTCAGCCTCCACCAGAGCCGTTTCAGCCCCCACCTGAGCTTCATGAGCCCCCTATTCCTCCTCAGCCCCATCAGCCTCCTCCACAGCGCAGCTTGGAAGACCGGATGACAGCTGTTGAGCATGTGGTGTCTTCTTTGCGAGCGGAGTTTCAGGAGTTTCGTCAGGAGGTATCTGGCATGATGAAGAAATCCTTAAGATACCTCTCGAACATCTCCGGCAGCTGTAGGCGGCATGATGATGTGATGCCTCCTTCGCCTGCAGATTCTCCGTAGTTCATAGGAGGGTTTTCTCTTTTTGTGGGGATTTTATTTTGGGGATTCTGATGTATTTTCTGTTTATAAAACTCTTTAACTGTATTACTGGCCATGACTTTGATTTTGATTTTTGATTTTTGTATTGGCCAAGTAATATGTAAATGAAATTGTACTAATCTTCAAAGTTAAATCAATGAATCTTCAGTTTCATTTTTACTTCTCTTCTTGTTATGGTGGATGGCTATGATGTTTTGAATTTATATCTGTTATCTTAGTTTCATTCAATCACAGCATCATCAACCCATATACATGATAGTCTGTTCTGCATTTTATTTTCTAAATTCTATTGATAACAGGTGCTACTGAAAGGTATTTCTTTTCTCATGTATACAGGTTCCTTTGCAATTCAATGGCAAAGGGGGAGAGAATATCAGACATAGGGGGAGAGAAGATCAAACAAAGGGGGAGTGAAGATCCTATCTTGGTATCAATCAAAGGGAGAGATTAAAGAAGATCAGATCTATCTAAGGGGGAGATCTGTCCAAGGATCTTAAAAGAGTTCAGAGCGCTTAACAAAAGCTTAGAGCATGGAGAAAGCTCTAATGAAGTGGGAGAAACCAAGGTTAAGCTGCTCTCCAGAGACTTCAAGACTTGAAGCCCTAGAAGTGTTGTGATCGACTGAATTGCCATCAAATTGCAAAGGGGGAGATTGTTAGGATTTTTGTATTGCTAATTTGATGGAAAGCTCGATCTCTTTCAGTCATTTGATCACACACACGTTCAGCTTAGTCTGGACCTTGAAACCCGGATCTCAGACTTGAAAAAGCTATTGTTTTTCAAAGACTTCATCCTGCATGTTTTTAGAACTCAAATTGTGTTTTCGAAAACCTAAAGTTCTTCGTGCATGTTTGTGAAAAATCGAGTTTGGATTCGAGGTTCTTGTTTTGCATACAAACTCCTTTTTTTAGAATCCTTTTTATATGCATAAGTCATATTGGCTAAGAGTTCATTTTTCAATAAAACAAATTTTCAAAATTTCATCTGAACTCAACTCAGGCCTGTGTAGCCGGTCGACCGCACCTCCCACCCGGTCGACCGCGCACACTGAAAACAGGGTCTTAAAAATCTGTCCATTTTCTGTCAGATCCTGTGTGGCCGGTCGACCGCGCAGTTGGGCCGGTCGACCGGGCTTATAGCCGTTGGGCCATATGACCGTTGGACCCGGTCGACCGGGTGGGCTTGAGGTCGACCGGGCCAACTAGCCGTTGGGCTGTTTTTTGTATAAAACTCCTTTCTTTTCCCTTCTTTCCAATGGCTGTTGGAATGCAATTTTTGAACCATTTGGAAGCCTAAAGAAGAGGAACAAGCTAGGATTGCTAGAGGTTTTTTGGAAATCAAATGATTGAGATTTAAAGAGGTATAACTTTTAAGTTAACTTTGATTTTCATTCCATTTAAAGTCATGCATGTTCAAATCATTGTAATTTCATATTTGCATGATTTCTAGCCTTAGTTGAGATGTTTTGCAACAACAAAATAACCTTGGAATTTTAGTTTGGTTTGCAAACATCCTCATCCAAATTACATATGTTTTTAAACCTTAAAACTTCATACAACTTGAGTAACATATCTTTCCAAGTTGTTTGAATTCTACATGTGATTGGTTTATAACTTCAATCATCATTTTCAGTGCTTAGATTTTCAAATGCATCAAGCATTCATTTGTGAGCTTCTTTTAGAAAATGATTGAAGTAAACATTCATACACTTTGAGCACACACCTTTGCTATTAGTTTGTGTATGTTTTGTTCTTGATTTAATCTTTCATTTCAGCCTATTTAAGAGGCAAATGTATTGAGCTTAAATTGTATCTCTTTGAGTGTTTGTATAGACACTTCTTTGAGAAGAAATCATTTATTGTAAAGGTTATTGCTTAGCCTAAGAAAAGCACATTGTAGAGGTTATTGCTTAGCCTTTGAAAAGCATCTTGTAAAGGTTATTGCTTAGCCTAGAAAAGCACATTGATAGGTTGTTGTTTAGCCTAGAAAAACATCATTGTAAAGGTTATTGCTTAGCCTTTTGGAAAAGCATAAATAGTGGAAATCCGGTGGGGTGTTGGAACACAAACCGGTAGTGGATGTAGGCATTGAGGCCGAACCACTATAAATCATTGTGTTATGGTTGCATGCTTGTGGTGATCTCTCTTGTTAGCTTCCGCATCTTGTTTGGTAAATCATCATTTGTGACTAGTTGTTTTCATTAAAGTTAAAATTGGTCATAATTAGTCATGAAGTGTAGATCACCCTATTCACCCCCCCCCCTCTAGGGTTAGGATCCCGGACTTTCAACAAGGAGTTTTCCGAGGCTCTACAGCTCTGATACCAATTGAAAGTCCGGGATCCTAACCCTAGAGGGGGGGTGAATAGGGTGATCTACACTTTATGACTAATTATGACCAATTTTAACTTCTTAACAAACAACTAGTCACAAATGATGATTTACCAAACAAGATGCGGAAGCTAACAAGAGAGATCACCACAAGCATGCAACCATAACACAATGATTTATAGTGGTTCGGCCTCAATGCCTACATCCACTACCGGTTTGTGTTCCAACACCCCACCGGATTTCCACTATTTATGCTTTTCCAAAAGGCTAAGCAATAACCTTTACAATGATGTTTTTCTAGGCTAAACAACAACCTATCAATGTGCTTTTCTAGGCTAAGCAATAACCTTTACAAGATGCTTTTCAAAGGCTAAGCAATAACCTCTACAATGTGCTTTTCTTAGGCTAAGCAATAACCTTTACAATAAATGATTTCTTCTCAAAGAAGTGTCTATACAAACACTCAAAGAGATACAATTTAAGCTCAATACATTTGCCTCTTAAATAGGCTGAAATGAAAGATTAAATCAAGAACAAAACATACACAAACTAATAGCAAAGGTGTGTGCTCAAAGTGTATGAATGTTTACTTCAATCATTTTCTAAAAGAAGCTCACAAATGAATGCTTGATGCATTTGAAAATCTAAGCGCTGAAAATGATGATTGAAGTTATAAACCAATCACATGTAGAATTCAAACAACTTGGAAAGATATGTTACTCAAGTTGTATGAAGTTTTAAGGTTTAAAAACATATGTAATTTGGATGAGGATGTTTGCAAACCAAACTAAAATTCCAAGGTTATATTGTGGTTGCAAAACATCTCAACTAAGGCTAGAAATCATGCAAATATGAAATTACAAAGATTTGAACATGCATGACTTTAAATGGAATGAAAATCAAAGTTAACTTAAAAGTTATACCTCTTTAAATCTAAACATTTGATTTCCAAAAAGCCACTAGCTATCCTAGCTTGTTCCTTTTCTTTAGGCTTCCAAATGGTTCAAAAATTGCATTCCAACAGCCATTGGAAAGAAGGGAAAAGAAAGGAGTTTTATACAAAAAACAGCCCAACGGCTAGTTGGCCGGGTCGACCTCAAGCCCACGCGGTCGACTGGGTCCAACGGTCATATGGCCCAACGGCTATAAGCCCGGTCGACCGGCCCAACTGCGCGGTCGACCGGCCACACAGGATCTGACAGAAAATGGACAGATTTTTAAGACCCTGTTTTCAGTGTGCGCGGTCGACCGGGTGGGAGGTACGGTCGACCGGCTACACAGGCCTGAGTTGAGTTCAGATGAAATTTTGAAAATTTGTTTTATTGAAAAATGAACTCTTAGCCAATATGACTTATGCATATAAAAAGGATTCTAAAAAAGGAGTTTGTATGCAAAACAAGAACCTCGAATCCAAACTCGATTTTTCACAAACATGCACGAAGAACTTTAGGTTTTCGAAAACACAATTTGAGTTTTAAAAACATGCAGGATGAAGTCTTTGAAAAACAATAGCTTTTTCAAGTCTGAGATCCGGGTTTGAAGGTCCAGACTAAGCTGAACGTGTGTGTGATCAAATGACTGAAAGAGATCGAGCTTTCCATCAAATTAGCAATATAAAAATCCTAACAGTCTCCACATCTTCAAAGCAAACACTACTGCTGCCAATTTCAAATCATGAGTTTCATAATTCTTCTCATGATCCTTCAACTGCCTTGAGCCATAGGCAATCACCTTGCCATCTTGCATCAACACATAGCCTAGTCCCACATTGGAAGCATCTGTAAAAACAATAAATCCACCGCTGCCCGATGGTAATGTGAGGATTGGAGCTGTGGTTAACCTTCTCTTCAACTCTTGGAAACTCACTTCACACTGTTCTGTCCAAACAAATGGAACACTCTTCCGGGTCAAAGTAGTCAAAGGTGCTGCAATAGACGAGAAGCCTTGAACAAATCTTCGGTAGTAGCCTGCTAACCCCAAGAAACTCCTGATTTCTGTCACACTGCTCGGTCTCTTCCAATCAACTACTGCCTCTATCTTGGCTGGATCCACTGCTAAACCTTCTTTTGAGATGATGTGGCCTAGAAAAGCGACTTGCTCTAACCAGAAATCACATTTACTGAGTTTAGCATACAACTGGTTATCCCTCAAAAGTTGCAATGATGTCCTCAAGTGTTCTTCATGATCCTCTCTACTCTTGGAATACACAAGAACATCATCAATAAACACTACTGCTGAGTGATCCAAATACTGTGCAAACACTTTGTTCATGAGAGCCATGAAGACAGCTGGTGCATTGGTCAAACCAAAGGGCATTACTAGAAACTCATAATGCCCATACCTCGTTCGAAAAGCCGTTTTCTGCACATCTGAATCTCTAACTCTCAACTGATGATACCCAGATCTCAAATCTATCTTGGAAAAGTATGCTGCTCCTTGCAATTGGTCAAACAATTCATCAATCCTAGGCAAAGGGTACTTGTTCTTGACCGTTACTTGATTCAATTTCCTGTAATCAATACACATCCTCAAGCTTTCATCCTTCTTTTTCACAAATAGAACTGGTGCTCCCCAAGGTGAAACACTTGGCCTAACAAAACCCTTGCCCAACAATTCTTGCAACTGAAGTTTCAACTCACCCAATTCTGCTGGAGCCCTCCTGTAAGGTGCAATTGAGATCGGAGCTGTCCCTGGAAGAAGCTCTATAGTGAACTCAACTTCCCTAATAGGTGGTAATCCCGGGATTTCATCTGGAAAAACATCCGGAAATTCACACACAACGGGGATTCCCTCCACCCCTTGGGACTGTTTATCCTCCGTGATAAACGCTACAAAAGCTCACATCCACTATGAATCAACCTGCTTGCCTTAAGCAAAGAAATGAACCCTGCTCTAGACGGTTTCCTGATCCCCTGAAATATCAACTCTGCTTGCTCTCCTTGCAATCTGAATGTTATGATTTTGCTGAAACAATCCATGGTGGCATGATATGCTTCTAACCAATCCATGCCTAAAATGATGTGAAAATCATGCATGTCTAGAACAATAAGATTGGCTGGTAAACTGACATCTCCTAACAACACTGGACAGTTAGGGTAATAGGTTCTACACTCAACCTGTCTACCCACTGGTGTTGTAACAAGCAAGATATAATCCAATTGACTGTGTGGTGCATCAATCATCTTAACAAACATAGGAGATATAAATGAATGTGTTGATCCAGGATCAAATAAAATCTGTGCTTCTACTCCACAAACAAGAAGTTTACCTTCTACGACATCTCCTGCAGCTTCAGCATCTGCACGGTTGAGGTTGTAAAGACGTCCTTGTTGCTGTGGCCTGTTCGGAGCCTGATTCTGCCTGCCCTGGACATTTCTATTCTGCTGAGGTGGACGCACATTCTGATTCTGCCTTGCTTGCTGCTGTTGCTGAGGTGGTCTGACTTGATTCTGATGTGGTGCCTGATTCTGAGGAGGTGCTTGCCTCTGTTGCTGGTTTCTGTACTGCTGATTTTGAAGCTGTGGGCAATCTTTAATGGCATGGTTCATTGCCCCACACTTGAAGCAAGCTCCCGTGGCCTTACGACATTCATGGGTCTGGTGGTTCTTGCCACAATGAGCACAACCTTGGGCCACTATATTCTGCTCTTGCTTTGGCTTCTTGTTATGGTGCTGAGATCTCTGATTTTGCTGCTGGTAGTGCTGCTTCCTGTCTTGTATGATCATGTTATTGATATCTTCAAACTGGTATGCCCTCTTTACAGCCTCATCAAAAGTAACTGGTGGAACTACCCCAATGGTATCTCTCATGATAATGGGATTTAGTCCCTCCAAGAACTTATTGATCTTTTTCTGTTCCGTATCAATAAGCTCTGTAGCATACCTAGCAAGCCTCTCAAACTTAGTAACATACTCCAACACGGTCAAATTGCCTTGTCTGAGTTGCTGAAACTCAATGGCCTTCTGTCTCTTGATGTGTGAAGGAATATACTTATCTTGGAATTGGGTTTTGAAGGCTGCCCATGCCTCCTCATTTGCCATGGCCATGTAGGGTTCCTTCACTGTTTGCCACCATTGGTCTGCTAGCCCATAGAATAAAGAAGCTGTAAGGTTCACTTTCTGTCTGCCTGTGCAAGTGAAGACATCGAAGATTTTCTCTGTATTAGACAACCAGTCATCAGCTACAAGTGGGTTCTCTTGGCCCGAGAACTCTTTGGGTGCTCTTTTCCTAAACCTCTCAAACAATAGGTTGGGATCATGCTCCCTATTGTTTATAACAATATTGGGTGCAACTGGTGGAGCCTCTTGTTTATTCTGAAGAACCTCCAGAAGTTGCGTCTGCACCTGTGCCATCTCAGCATCCTTTTTAGCCATTTGTTCTTGAAATCTGTTTTGGGCTTCATTTGCTTGTCTCTGTTGTGCCAACATAGCCTGCATGAGCTCTTGAAACTGATTTGCTGTAGGAATGGCAGTTTGATCATTCTCATTTTGGTTACTAGCAGAAGCATTGTTCGGTAGAACTCTTCTAGGAGGCATTGCTCTAAAACAAAATGTTAGTACACAATAAATATAGTCAAATGGTTTCCTAGATGTCACACTTAACAATTCTAACGAATTTACGAACTCTCACCACGATCCTAAGATCTTTCTAGTTTCTTTTGAGTGCCTGAAACAAGTCCCGCTCTGATACCAGTCCTGTCGCGACCCCGAACCGAGGAGGCCACGGCAGATGATGATGATAGTGAGATTAAGATTATTTGAAAGATGATTAAACCTCCCACAGGTTCCCGCGGTGAGGGTTCCGAACAAACACACATGGAACAACCAACTCACATGATCAAGTATGCGGAAGCACGTGGCAAATCACATCTTAACAAGTCATGACAGAATATAGACATAATGTCATCAAGACTAAATATCAGAATGAAAACATAACGAGGCATTCCCATAATACTTCAAGTTGTAAAGTTAACAAAGTATATTAAGTTATTACACTTCCCAAAATAAGAGGCCAACAAAGGCCAATACAATTCCAAAAGTATATAAAAACCCAAGAGGTGATCCATCGAAACTCATGACCCATCCAAACGTCTACATGACGTCGTCGGGTTGCCACTCACGTGCTAAGGCAGGCCCAACGGCCTCCTCCTCGCACTCCGCCTCAAAGGGAGGGTCTCCTGCACCTGGTCACCAAAATACAAGCATCAAACACGACGGTTTGGCAAGAAATCATTTTAAGTGAAAGCATGTAAAACAAGGTTTAATCGAGAATATACTGAAATACTTTACTGAACGTAAAACAATACTTACGAAACACTTTTCTAAATCGAAGACAAACTAACATGAATGCATAACATATATATCATGAATAGTAAATCCACAAAGAGCCCATCCTTTCTCTATCATTTATAAATGAAAAGAGTAAGCACGCACGACAAGCACGAATATACATAATATAGCACGACACGATTCCCACAAAAACGGGATTCCGGCCGCGGAACCGGACACGCACGATGTGTAATAAATACACTACTAATCTGCAGTTAGTTCACATGTTTAAGGACCCCCAGACAGTGGATCAGACTGAAAGGGCAGTCCAAGCTCTGTGGTGTTCACTTGAGTTCATGAATGCACAAAACACGCTAAACACGATTCAAACATATCGAAAATAAAAGGGGAAATCACTTGTCACGACAAGACGAGGCACGACTAGCAAAATGCATAATATATATGCTCACAACTTAGAGAAGTGATCCCCATTTAACTACTTGAAACACATCTTAGAACGAGCTTGCAAACTTGATTTCAAAACGAGTACACGATGTAACTTGCGGTCTTAAATCAACGCTTAAAACACGATAATTTTATCAAGTACATACTTAGGCTACTCATTGACCATTGGTTGATTGGAACTCTATGTTTAAAATACAAGGATTGGTGTCACCGAAGTTAGTGCATAGCATGGAGTTCCATTCACACAATGTCTATTTAAAGTCCTTAATATAGCCTAGTTTTCAAATTTTAAAAGAAAAAACAAATGGGCAAAAATCTGCATAAACAGTAAAAATCTCAGTGTGCCTGGTCGACCGCGCCCTTGGCCGGTCGACTGCGTACACTGTGAGCCCGGTCGACCGGCCAAGTCCCGGTCGACTCAAAGTTGTAACTTTTATTCAATGTACAGTGTTTTGGTCAGGTTCCAGAGAACCTGACCCTGTGTCGCCGGTCGACCGCGCCCCTGGCCGATCGACCGCGTGAACTGCGAAAACAGTAAATCCCGCAGTTCAGCAGGTCAGCCAACTGGGACAAAATCCAGTGTCCCCGGTAGACCGCGCCCCTTGGCCGGTCGACCGCGCACACTGCGGAAATCAGAACCCAGTTCAGATTTCTGCAGTGCACTGGTCCTTCTTTCATTCCTTTCTTTTCTACAATCTTTCCAACCTAATTAGCAAACTAAATACATGAATGAAACATGCTATCAAGGCTCACATTGGTACATTATTTCAAACTTAAATCAAGTAATAAACCTAGAATCCATTTCATAAACCTTCAAACCCTTTCTTGTTAAAACAAATCCAAACTTCAACAAAAGCAAGACTTACTTAAAAGATATGAAAACTGAGAGTTTGGAAAGCTATTAGACATGCTTGCATTATCTAAAGTAAGATCACAATCATGAAAACCTAATAAATCAAAACATTAATACCAAATACAAATCTAAGAACACACATGCACAACAACTTAAATAGATCACTTGCCTTAGCCAAATGAACACAAGATCCTCTTCAAGCACTCCTAACCAAAGGTCAAGCCAAGAACTACAAAATACCCATGAAATCCATTCAAAACTCACCCAAAAATGCAACCCAACAACCCATTTCGAAATAGGGGTTACAAGTTAGAAAAACATGATCTCTAAGAGTAGAAAGAACTCCATTAAAGAGATGGGTTGAAGCTCTTACCTAGAGGTGCCCAAACGAAATGCAAAGAAGGAAATGGAGATCTTCCCCACCAAGAAACCTCAAGAAAATGGTATCAATAGCAAGCTTGAGATGAGAGGAAGAAGATGGTGGTTTTAGAAATTTATTCGGAGTCTCCTAGCTCAAGCATTCATGAAGAGAAGGAGAAGGGAAAAGGGGTTTTTCAACCTAGGGCAAGAAAAAGTTGCAGGATTTTGTAGAATGGGGAAAGAAGGAGGGGAAAGTGACTTTAGAGCTTGTAAGTGGGTCCCTTAGGTGCAAATCTTGCATGAGTCAAAACATGATCTTGTGGGCCTCAAATGAAGTCGACGAAGAAGGATAAAACGATCCTTGAAATATCTAGTTTCCAAAAAGTATATTTTTGACATAGTTTTGGGATCTCGAAAATCGTGTCCAGATTTGAGTGTGAAAAGGCTATTTTACCCTTTTGGCCAAAACTTGAGTTTCTGGTTAAACACGAAAGGTGCTTCATAACACAAATGAGAAAATTAAACACGATAATAATGAAAACGGAGCTTCTCAAGGACCATAAGAACATGAATCTAGAAGATTACGGAGAGATCTTACCAATAGGTTCTCCAAATGAACAAAGCAAGCTAAATGAAGATCTTGGAGAGAAGAGATTTCTTCAAAAATGGTACCAATAGGAAGCCTTCAAGGAGAGGAAGAGAATGGTGATCTCTATTTTGATGTTGGTGCAAGATTTGGTGGAGATCTAGTGAAGGAAAGGCAAGAAGAAGAAGAAAGGAGGCAAGAAAACCCTAGGCTCCTCTCTTGTGCTGGAAAATGGAGAAGGAAGAAGGAGAGATGGGTTCTTGTAACCAATGGAAGTGGGCTCCACCACTTAAGAACTTTGAAAGGCTGAAATAGTGGTTTTCGGGACTTCGGATGAAATCGACGAAGAAGGAAGAAATGATCGTCGAAATATCTAGTTTCCAAAAAGTATATGTTTCACGGGTTTCGGGAATAACAATAATCCGGTACAGATTTGGTGTGAAAAGATTGTTTTGCCCTTGAAGCTAGAAAAGTCAAGTTTCGGGATTTGGGACGGGAACGGGATCAACATGAAAGTTGAAGGTATTAACAAAACAAGTAAATCGGGATAAAATACAAATCGAGAAAACCAAGATAAAACCTCAAGTACACGTAAAGTCATAAACAAGGAACACCCAAAGGGCCCCACTAGTCACAAAGGCACTCAAAATATCCCAAAGCTATAACAAAGCTATTTTAATCCCAACTAGACCAAAAACCACGAAACACACTTAGAGCTAAAACACAGCTCAAAAACACTAATCTGGGCCTCTCGGGTCGGGGTCTCACAACTACAAAAGAAGCATGGAATGCATTACAGACAGTTTATGACGGTATAGACATGGTGAAGCAATCAAAATTGCGAAGGATGACTAAAGAATTTGAAACCATTATGATGGAAGAAGATTAGACATTTCATCAATTTAGTACAAAGCTTAAAGATATTGTCAATTCTTCTTTCATTCTGGGTGAAGAAATACCAGAAAATAAGATTGTCAAGAAAATTTCTAGGTCTCTATCTTCGTTGTTCGATTTTAAGTTGATGCTATAGATGAAAATAAGAATATTGATACCGTCAAGGTCAACCAGCTGGTTGGAAATCTTCAGACACTTGAAGAAAACTGTTTGGATAAAGGAAAATCAAAAGAGAAGGGTATTGCTTTGTAAGCCATCTTAGAATCAAGAAAGAAACCTGAAAAGGAAATTGAATTTGATTTTGAATCTGAGGCTGAAGATAATATGGCTGAGTTTATGAAATGCTTCAAGAAATAGATGAAGACAAAACAAACCAATTGGAAGAATTCCAAATCTGATAAGAAGGACCCTGCAAAAGGGACAAAGTGTTTTAAGTGACATGGCTATGGTCACTATGCTAATGAATGTGCCAACAAGAAAACGGGTACAAAGAAAAAGGCTCTTAACACAACTTGGGATGAAGAATATTCTGAAGAAGAAAAGGTAGAAGAAAAAGATCCTCAGGATGATCCTTCAGATAATGTGAATGGCAAGTTTGTGGCATTCATGGCCGACTCTTTGTCTGACAATGATAATGATGATGAGATGTCAGATAAAGGGAAAGATTTGGAAAAGTTGTACCATACTACCTATGCTGATTGTGTCAAGATAACTAAGTATGGTAACAAGATCACTATCAAGTTCAAGGCTGTTCAAGAAGAAAATTCTGTATTGAAGATTGAATTAGAACAAGTGCTTAAACAGGTTTATCTCCTGGAAAGTCAGAAAAATTGCATGGCTAGAAATTTGACTATTGATGGTCAAAAATTTGAGAAGGCTGAACAAGAAATTATGAATCTAAAGAAAGAGATGGTGATTGTGAAAGATGAAAATAAAGATTTGTAAGGGAGACTGAACATCACTCTGTCTAAGTTAGAAATCAAATAGGCTTCTCTATATAAGATGAACACTAGTTCGAAGATTCTTATAAACATCTTGTGCAGTCAGAAGTCTCCTTCAGATAGAAACGGTCTAAGTTTTGATCATGGTGCATTCACCTCGAGTACTAAAGGTAAAACAATTTTTGTTTCAAGTCTTGCACATACTACTCCACGTACTGCACATGTTTATAATGTGATGAGTAGTACCAAGAAAAAGAATGTGTAACGCGCTACACGCACATCCACTTGTAATCATTGTGGATTAAAAGGACACATTCGTCTCCATTGCAAGAAACTGATTAGTATAACAAAGACCAAGCAATGGAAAAATAATTTTTCTCCACCCAAGACGGCTCAAATTTGGGTTAGAAAATCTGATTTGCCTGAGGAGTTTACTCACACTCTACTGAAAGTTCAAACTACACAAGTGTGGGTGGCTCCATATAAAATGCCTTGATTAAGGAGATCAAGCTCTCACCCCCAGCGCTGCTACAATGATACATTATAGGGGAGTTGCAATTAAGGGAAAGTGATTGACCCTAATTGATAAGAAAGCTGCATTTTATTATCTTTAGCTTTGTCAATTACAAACAAAAATGGGGAGAAATGTGACAGATCAAAGGGGAGAATAAGAAGTTCAGAGGAAGTAAGAGACAACACAGATCAACTTGTGCTTTATTGTATTTTGGGTTTCCTTTTGGGTAGATCAATTTGTATTTTTCTAGGGAATTTTGTCCATGAATTGCAGAGGAGGAGATTGTTAGGTCTTTATTTATTGGCAAATTCATGGGTTGGACAAAACTGAGGGATTCATTGAGTTGTATTCTTTATTTAGAAAAGGACTCTGATGTTAGTAGATGTGAAGGACTCTAAGAAGAAGGTCTGAAAGAATTAAAAGAAGAAAGCTGGAAGAAAGAGTGTTGGATTTCCGGATCTACCAAAATGGAGTCCGCTCTAGCTGTCCAAGCTTCGCTCAATCAAACGCAGTCAGAATAGCCAGACGCATTTGACAGAGCTTTTTTTGTGCTGAGATAGAACGTCATCCGCTTGAGTTGATGGAAGGTCCGTTCGAACGGACAAGGCGGCAGAGTCCAAAATTAGTTAGAAACTTCTTTCTAATTTTGCCTAAACTACTTTTTTTAATCCTAATCAAGTTAGACAACCTTAAGCACAACCTAAGGGCTACTTAAAGGACTCAAGGGCTATTCTAAACCTACACCTCACCTCTCAAAGTTTTGAGTTAGAGATTTAATTAAGATAATCATTCTCTAGAGATTTATTAACAAGTTGTACTGCTAAGTTCTCTTGAGCCAGTCTCTTCTGCATCCTTTATAGAAGAATATCTTTTTGCAAAGAAGATTTGAGGAGTCAACCACAGGAATAAGTATGTTGCAATCAGCAGTGTGAAGTCATTGAAGCGTGAAGCGACACAAGGTAACTTCAATCCTTAGGTAGGGGATATCTGGGGAAGAAATTTGAGTTTCTTATAATAGTGAGATTCATAGTGCTTGATTATTGATCCATTTCAGATTCGTGGTTTTTCACCAGGTTAGGGTCTTCCACGCTAAATCTGGTGTCCTTGTGGTGTGTGCGTGTGATTTTATTTTCGCTACATTATTGTTTATTTTTGCACACTATTGGGTTGATTTATTTAGTAGACCAATCTATTGATCGCAAGCCCTAAACTTTCAATTGGTATCAAAACAGGTTGCACTAATTTGTTGTGTTTGATCTAAAGAGATTTCTAGAATGGTGCTCAATAGAGAAGGGGCATCAACTTATAAGCCCCCTTTGCTAGAAGGTTCTACTTATGCATATCGGAAGCAAAGGGTGATTGGGTTCCTTAAGTCCATTGATGCTGATGTTTGAGATAATGTTAAGGAGGGCTACTCCAAACCAACAATTGTGGCTAATGGACAATCTGTTCCTAAACCTAAAACCCAATGGACTAAGGATGAGAAGCATGTCTGCAACTGTAATAGCAAAGCAATGAATGGTTTATACAATGGAGTGGCTGCTGAAGAGCTCCGTAGGATATCTACATGCAAAACTGTAAAAGTAGCATTGGATGTCTTACAGACAGTTTTTGAGGGTACAAACACTACTAGAAAAAGGGCTTTTAGCGACCGCCAAAAGCCGTCACTAAAAGTGCTGAGGTGGTCGCTAATACCCTTTAGCGACCGCTCAGCGACCGCCATGAGACCGCCGCAAAAGATTTGTCACTAAAAGAGTGGCGGTCGCTAAACATTTTTTAAAAAAAAATTATATTTTTTTAAAGTATTAGTGGCCGCCATAGCGGTCGCTGTCACGACCCCAAACCCGGATCCCGACCGAGGGGACGGGAGAGTTTGGGGAGGTGAGGGATGATTATATTTCTCCCAAGATCCGCGTGTGTGAGGATCCAAAATCACAACACTGTCTGAATATTTTTGCGGAAGCTTTTGTGGCAATGCGACCCGGAGTCCGTGGACATCATCGGATTCCGCGTCGCATACAACCCCTAGCATAAAGCCATCATTTTATGAACCATATCAGACTGGAATAAACCAACATAAATAAAATACAGAGCTGACAGTAACAGGATATTACATTTCCAATATGTTCAAGTTACAAGTATCAATGTGCATTAATTACAATCCCAAGAAAGGCTAATAAAAGCCGAACAATACAAGCTAATATCCACTACCCAAATGTGACGTAACTCCGATGTCAAGCACAATGTCTACAGGACATAGCCGACAAGACAACCTGCAACTCATGGCTCCACAGCCAACAACTCACAACTCGGGGCGGGGAAACTGAACCTGAGTACCAAAATAGTGGGTCAAACACGACGGTTTGGCAAACGGGTGAAAAGACATAACAATAAGGAAAATACCTTAGAAAACATTTAAACCTGTCAAAACAATAGTTTCATAAAACGAGAGAATCATTTATCCAAATACATATGCAATATAAAACATGTACGGTATCCAAGGAAACGGGAAACAAGCAACATGGCAACCACACATAGCTAAGTCCTCTATCACCGAAGTGACATGAGCATATCGGGATGTTGTCTCAGTCACCGAAGTGAGGAGATGCAACATAAGTAACATATACATAATATAATACAATACGGGACGGGACCACGGTAGCGAACCGGGTATCGGAACAAGACCATGGTAATAACCGGGTAGCGGTATCCAAGACTGCAGCTGGCGGGACGGGAAAGGGTCTCCAAGTCGGTCGATCAAACCGGCAAGGAAAGCCAAGCTTAGTGGTGCCGACTCATAGGTCAAATCATGTAAAACAAGTCACGTAAAAATCATATGTGATGCACTTTAATAAACGGGCGGGACGGGGTGCTTAAAAGCACTAATTTCATTCTCAAACGGGAAGTGCATGTCGGGGCTAGCAAAAGCTTTAGTTTCAAATTCAATGTTTTCGGGAATGGTAAATCACATTTCTTGAAATTCGGGACAAGTTTCGGGATTTGATATAAATCAAGTGAGTAAGGACCCCGTATGTCTATTGTGATGATCACTTGGTACTCCTTGAGTTTAGAGACATTCCGGGCTCTTTATGCACCTTAGGGATTCAAACCCTAATCGAGTTTTAATTAAACAAAACATAATAGGGATGGGATCCTAGGCACAATGTTAATCAAGTAGTACCTTACAACCTACTCATTCATCGAAGGGAAACGGATTCGCGATATCCAAACAAACCAATTTCGCATTTAGATAAAAGAAAGGATATCCCGTCGTTCCGTACCGTTCAAGATTGGACTAGGTTAAGCACCGATACAACCGGATTAACCGTGAGGAGATGTCGGTTCATCCATCCTCAAAAGAAGTCCAACAGGTCCACAAAAGGGTCACTAAGTTACATTCAAGGTCCACCTAAACATAGGGCAAAAGTCCATTTTTCTGCAGGGTTTCCAGTTGGGCCGGTCGACCTAGTCCATGGCCGGTCGACCGCGTACACAGTGGCTCGGTCGACCGGCCATGGGCCAGGTCGACCGGGAGTTGTAACTTTAAATAGATGAATAGTATTTTGGTCAGGCTCCAGAGAGCCTGACCTCTGTGTCGCCGGTCGACCGCGCCCTAGGCCGGTCGACCGCGTGCTCTGCATAACTGAGACTCCTGCAGTTCAGCAGGTTGCCCAACAGGGGGGCCTGTTCCAGTGTCGCCGGTCGACCGCGCCCCCTTGGCCGGTCAACCGCGTGAACTGCGTAACAGAACCCAGGTTCTGTTACAGCAACTCAGTGGTTCATTCCCATTTTCCTATCTTTTCTACATTCTTTCCAAATCTGATGAGCAATCCAAAACATGGATAAAACAAGCTTTCAAGACTCACAAATATGCATTTATTTCAAATCTAACAAGTCATTAATACCTCAAAACATTAGGTAAAAACATAAATGCATTTCATCCAAACTCATTCAAATGTAAAAATGTCAAAACATCCACTTGCCTCAAGTCTTAAATCAATGGAAAACAGCTCCTAGCACTCTTGCAAGTCAAGGATACAAGCTCTACCAAAAACCCCTAAAACAAACCCTAAAATGGGTCGAAACAATGAGGGAGAAGAGGAAGCTTACAATAATGAGAATGTAGCTTCTCTAAGGCTAGAAGAACACTAATCTAGAATATTATGAAGAGATCTTACCAATAGAGGTTCCAAATGAGCAATGCAAGCTAGAAGAAGGTCTTGGAGAGATGGGATTTCTCCAAAAATGGTGCCAATGGAGAGCCCTTGCAATGGAGAAGAAGAAAATGAAATCTTTTGAGATGATGGTGCAAGTTTGGTGATGTCTCTTGAGCAAGGAGAAGCAAGAAGAAGAGAAAGGAAACCCTAGGTTCAGTTGTTGCTGGAAAAAGAGAGAATGAAGGAGATGGGTTCCCTTATATAGGCTACCCAAGTGGGCTCCACCTGCTAGTAACCTAGTTGGGCTGAATTAGTGATTTTCGGGGCTCCGGATGAAATCGACGAAGAAGGAAGAAATGATCGTCGAAATATCTAGTTTCTAAAAAGTTTATGTTTCGCGGGTTTCGGGATTAACACTAATTTGGTACATATTTAGTGTAAAAGTACTGTTTTGCCCTTGAAGCTAGAAAAGTCAAGTTTCGGGGTTTCGAACGAGAACGGGATCAACATGAAAGTTGAAAGCAATAACGAGATAAACAAAACGGGATAAAATACAAATCAAGAAAACCAATACAAAACCTCAAGCACACATAAAGCCATAAACAAGGAACCCCCAAAGGACCCCACTAATACCAATAGCACTCAAAATCCCCAAAGCTATTTCAAAGCTATTCTAAACCACTAAACCAAACTCCACAAGACAAATCAAGACTAACACGCAACTAACTAAGCACTAATCGGGATCACTCGGGTCGGGGTCTTACAGTCGCTAATAATTTTTTCTATTTTTTTAAAGTATTAGCGGCCGCCATAGCAGACACAAATAATTTTTAAGATTTTTTTTTTATTTTTTTAATTAAGTATTAGCAGCCACCTTAGCGGTCGCTAATACTAAAAAATTGAACTATTAGCGACCACCATTGGCGGCCGCTAAAGGTAATTAATTTTTTTTATAAATTTTTTTAATATCTCAATTGTATTCCTACTTTTTATACCTATACCTGCTTTTTATATATGTGCCTGAATATATCACATACATTCTACCATCAATTAAAAATATGCTCATAACAAAACAAAGTCTTATATTAAAGATATTCAAAACATTACAAAAGTTACAACAAATTACATATCCATTACAATTCCGGCCAAAAAAATAACAAAAAAGAAAAACATAATGTCCGTGCACGGTGCCATGATAGATCCAATGCTCTCACACCTGAAGACAACTGAGAAAATAAATATTAATAGTTAATTATAAAAATTGGCAATTTATAGTAAATATAAACAAAATTAAGTATTAAAATCAAAATTTTGAAATTTAAAACTACGTTTCATCTTTACGAGCAATTCGGGAGTTGGAATCTCATTCCGTCAGTTCCTGCAAGTCAGGGATGACTACGAGCCCGTGCCTGTCTAGTTTCACAGGCGACGAAGTCCGTTTACTCCTTTTAGGCGCCCGGAGGCTGGTTTTCTAAGTTTTAAGTTAAAGTATTGATTTAAACACACGTTTCAGCTTTACGAGTAATCCGGGAGTCGGAATCTCGTTCCGTCAGTTCCTACAAGTCAGGAATGACTACAAGCCTGTATCCGTCAAGTTTCACGGGCAACGGAGCCCATTTGCTGGTTTCAGGCGTCCGGAGGCTGGTTTTCTAAGTTTTAAATTAAAGTATTGATTTAAACCTACGTTTAAGCTTTACGAACAATCCGGGAGTCGGAATCTCGTTCCGTAAGTTCCCACAAGTCAGGCATGACTACGGGCCCGTGCCCGTCCAGTTTCACAGGCAACGGAGCCCGTTTGCTCATTTTTGGGCGACCGGAGGCTGGTTTTCTAAGTTTTAACTTGAAGTATCGATTTAGATCTAAGTTTCAGCTTTACGAGCAATCCGGGAGTCGGAATCTCGTTCCGTCAGTACCTGCAAGTCAGGAAAGACTACGGGCCCGTGCCTGTCCATTTTCATAGGCAACGGAGCCCATTTGCTCATCTTGGGCGCCCGGAGGCTGGTTTTCTAAGTTTTAACTTAAAGTATCGATTTAAACCTACGTTTCAGCTTTACGAGCAATCCGGGAGTCGGAACCTTGTTCTGTCAGTTCCTACAACTCAGGAATGACTATGGACTCGTGCCCGTCCAGTGTCACCAACAACGGAGACCGTTTGCTTGTTTTGGGCGCCCGGAGGCTGGTTTTCTAAGTTTTTAACTTAAAGTATCGATTTAAACCTACATTTCAGCTATACGAGAAATCCAGAAGTCGGAATCTCATTCCGTCAGTTCCTGCAAGTCAGGAATGACTACGGACCCGTGCCCGTCCAGTTTCACGGGCAACGGAGCTCGTTTGCTCGTTTTGGACGCCCGGAGGCTGGTTTTCTAAGTGTTAACTTAAAGTACTGATTTAAACCTACGTTTTAGCTTTACGAGCAATTTGGGAGTCGGAATCTCGTTCCGCAAGTTCCCACAAGTCAAGCATGACTACGGGCCCGTGCCCGTCCAGTTTCATGGGCAACGGAGCCCGTTTGCTCGTTTTGGGCGACCGGAGGCTGGTTTTCTAAATTTTAAGTTAAAGTATTGATTTAAACCTACGTTTAAGCTTTACGAGGAATCTGGGAGTTGGAATCTCGTTCTGTAAGTTCCCACAAGTCAGGAATGAGTACGAGCCCGTGCCCATCCAGTTTCACGGGCAACGGAGCCCGATTGCTCGTTTTGGGCGGCCGGAGGCTGGTGTATCGATTTAAACCTACGTTTCAGCTTTACGCCCAATCTGGGAGTCAGAATCTCGTTCTGTCAGTTCCTGCAAGTCAGGAATGACTACGGGCCTGTGCCCGTCCAATTTCACGAGCAACAGAGCCCGTTTGCTCATTTTGGGCGCCCAGAGGATGGTTTTCTAAGTTTTTAACTTAAAGTATCGATTTAAACCTATGTTTCAACTTTACGAGAAATATGGGAGTCGAAATCTTGTTCCGTAAGTTCCTGCAAGTCAGGAATGACTACGGGCCCGTGCCCGTCCAGTTTCATGGGCGACAGAGCCCGTTTGCTCGTTTTGGGCGCCCAGAGCCTGGTTTTCTAAGTTTTTAATTTAAGGTATCGATTTAAACCTACGTTTCCGCTTTACGAGCAATCCGGGAGTCGGAATCTCGTTCCGTCAGTTCCTGTAAGTCAGGAATGACTACGGGCCTGTGGCCGTCCATTTTCATGGGCAACGGAGCCCGTTTGCTCATTTTGGACGCCCGGAGGATGGTTTTCTAAGTTTTTAACTTAAAGTATCGATTTAAACCTATGTTTCACCTTTATAAGCAATGCGGGAGTCGGAATCTCGTTCCGTTGGTTGCTGAAAGTTAGGAATGACTACGGGCTCGTGCCCATCCAGCTTCACGGGCAACGGAGCCCATTTGCTCGTTTTGGGCGACCGGAGGCTGGTTTTCAAAGTTTTAACTTAAAGTATCGATTTAAACCTACGTTTCACCTTTACGTGGAATCCGGGAGCCGGAATCTCGTTCCGTCAGTTCCTGCAAGTCAGGAATGACTACGGGCCCATGCTCGTCCAGTTTCAAGGGAAACGGAGCCCGTTTGCTTGTTTTGGGCGCTCGGAGGCTAGTTTTCCAAGTTTTATGCTAAAGAAATGATTTAAACCTATGTTTTAGCTTTACGAGCAATCTAGGAATCGGAATCTCGTTCCGTTAGTTCCTGCAAGTCACGCATGGCTACGGGCCCGTGCCCGTCTAGTTTCATGGGGCAACGGAGCCCGTTTGCTCATATTAGGCGACCGGAGGCTGGTTTTCTAAGTTTTAAATTAAAGTATCGATTTAAACCTACGTTTCAGCTTTACGTGCAATCCGGGAGTCGGAATCTCGTTCCGTCAGTTCCTACAAGTCAGGAATGACAACAGGCCCGTGCCCGTCTAGTTTCAAGGGCAACGGAGCCCGTTTGCTCATTTCGGGCGCCCGGATGTTGGTTTTCCAAGATTTAAGCTAAAGAATTGAATTAAACCTACATTTCAGCTTTACGAGCAATCTAGTAGTCGGAATCTCATTCCATCAGTTCCTGTAAGTCACGCTTGGCTATGAGCCCGTGCCCGTCTAGTTTCACGGGCAACGGAGCCCGTTTGCTCATTTTGGGCGACCGGAGGCTGGTTTTCTAAGTTTTAAATTAAAGTATCGATTTAAACATACATTTCAGCTTTACGAGCAATCTGGGAGTCGGAATCTCGTTCCGTAAGTTCCCCCAAGTAAGGAATGACTACGAGCCCGTGTCTATCCTATTTCACGGGCAACGGAGCCCGTTTACTCATTTTGGGCGACCGGAGGCTGGTTTTCTAAGTTTTAACTTAAAGTATCGATTTAAACCTACGTTTCATCTTTATGAGCAATCCGGGAGTCGGAATCTCTTTCCGTCAGTTCTTGTAAGTCAGGAATGACTACGGGCCCGTGGCCATCCATTTTCATGGGCAACGGAGCTCGTTTGCTCATTTTGGGCGCCCGGAGGCTGGTTTTCTAAGTTTTTAACTTAAAGTATCGATTCAAACCTACGTTTCAGCTTTACGACCAATCTGGGAGTTGGAATCTCGTTCCGTCGGTTCCGGGAAGTTAGGAATGACTACGGGCCGTGCCCATCTAGTTTCACGGGCAACAGAGCTAATTTGCTTATTTTGGGCGACCGGAGGCTGGTTTTCTAAATTTTAACTTAAAGTATCGATTTAAACCTACGTTTCACCTTTACGTGTAATTCGGGAGTCGGAATCTCGTTCCATCAGTTCCTGCAAGTCATGAATGACTACGGGCCCGGGCCCGTCCAGTTTCATGGGCAACAGAGCCCGTTTGCTCGTTTTGGGCGCTCGGAGGCTAGTTTTCCAAGTTTTATGCTAAAGAATTGATTTAAACCTATGTTTTAGCTTTACGAGCAATCTAGGAATCGGAATCTCGTTCTGTCAGTTCCTGCAAGTCCGCTACGGGCCCGTGCCCGTCCAGTTTCACGGGCAACGGAGCCCGTTTGCTCGTTTTGGGCGACCGGAGTCTGGTTTTCTAAGTTTTATATTAAAGTATTGATTTAAACCTACGTTTCAATCTTTACGAGCAATCCGGGAGTCTAAATCTCGTTCCGTAAGTTCCCACAAGTCAGGAATGACTATGGACCCGTGCTCGTCCTGTTTCGCGGGCAACAGAGCCCGTTTGCTCGTTTTGGGTGACTTGAGGCTGGTTTTCTAAGTTTTAACTTAATGTATCGATTTAAACCTACGTTTCAGCTTTACGAGCAATCTAGGAGTTGGAATCTCGTTCCGTCAGTTACTGTAAGTCAGGAATGACTACGGGCTCGTGCCCGTCCAGTTTCACGGGCAACGGAACCCGTTTGCTCGTTTTGGGCCCCCGGAGGCTGGTTTTCTAACTTTTAATTTAAAGTATTGATTTCAACCTACATTCCAACTTTACGAGCAATCCGGGAGTCGGAATCTCGTTCCGTAAGTTCCCACAAGTCAGGCATGACTACGAGCCCGTGCCTGTCCAGTTTCACGGGCAACGGAGCCTGTTTGCTCGTTTTGGGCGATCAGAGGCTGGTTTTCTAAGTTTTAACTTAAAGTATCGATTTAAACCTACATTTCAGCTTTACGAGCAGTCCGGGAGTCAGGATCTCGTTCCGTCTGTTCCTGTAATTCAGGAATGACTACAGGCCTGTGCCCATCCCATTTTACCGGCAATGGAGCCCTATTGCTCGTTTTGGGCGCCTGTAGGCTGGTTTTCCAAGTTTTAAGCTAAAAAAATTGATTTAAACCTACGTTTCAGCTTTACGAGCAATCTAGGAGTCGGAATCTCGTTCCGTCAGTTCCTGCAAGTCACGCATGACTACAGGCCCGTGTCCATCCAGTTTCACGGGCAACGGAGCCCGTTTGCTCGTTTTGGGCGACCGGAGGCTAGTTTTTAAGTTTTAACTTAAAGTATCGATTTAAACCTACGTTTCAGCTTTACGAGCAATTCGGGAGTCGGAATCTCGTTTCGTTAGTTTCTGCAAGTCAGGAATGACTATGGGCCCGTGCCCGTCTAGTTTCACGGGCAACGGTCTATAAATTTCTAACACAACTAAGTTTGAAACTAAGTTTCTAGCTTTTTAAGTTTCAAAATCTATAAATTTCTAACACGACTTCACAAATTTCTATACATGTTGAAATCTTAAATTAAGAAAATCATTATACCTAGTCACGATTAGTCTAGCCTGTTGGATCATGACTGCCATCTCCGACCGAGTCATGACGGGCCTGGTGGCCGCTGTCAGCGTCAGGTGCATGTAATTATTTATTGTACAGTTAAAAACAATTAAAAAAAACATAAGTATTGACACATCAATGACCTAATTGACAATTTAAAAGTACAAATTTATTTCTTACTAACCTGAGTAGTGGGTGGTGGGTCTGAAGCGAGCGGGCTGCGACTCTGTGATAGACGAGCCTCCAGCTCTGCCATCTCCGCTCTTAACTCGGCCCTCATCTCTGCCCTCACCTCATTGGTCACCTCCTCTCTGATCGCTGCCTTCATGGACTGCAGCAACTGCTCGACCTCCTCATCTGTATGGAGGCGCAAGCCCTGGGAGGAGCTAGCACCGGATGACTCCGATCGCGCAATGTGCTAGCGTGGAATGCCCGTCCCATACGTGAGTGTGTATTCGTGCCCGTCCCGGCCAACGACGGAGTGGAATATCTCATCCCTCCGTGATGGCAAACTGCGCTCCTCCTCTGGTAACTCCTCCAGGCGTGACTGATACTGAGCCTGCGTAGTTGATTCATTTAATATATTATCATGCATAACAAGATATAGTAATAGAAAGATAATTTAACAGTTCAATATAAAAACTTACAAAGATAGCTGCAACCTCCGGGTGGCGAGGATCTCGAGCACGCATCCAGACGGACATTCTGTCGACCGGAGCGCCCTCGGAATGCAGCTGTTTGTGGAGAGTTATATTATTAGTATACTATCATACAGAATGACAAAAATATAAATTACATGTACGTTCTAACTTCTTACCTCGTGGCGGACCTGGGTGATGTGTCGAGTCCCCAACCTGTGTGCGGGACCCTGCATTGCGCGGTTCTGCGCATTCGTAGCAGCCTCTCTCTATTTTCAATTTTTATCAGTTCATTTTTGTTAGTTACATTAGTCACTAGTAAATTGTTGAAATTAAAATAAAAAAATTACAAGTTTCTCACCTGAACCTCCTCGCTCGTCCAGTACCGAACGAGCTGAGTCCACTGATCCGAAACTACGCCCCTCGGAACTCGCTCAAGTATGTCGGGTGAATCCTGATGTGGCTTCCAGTGCTGCATCTTGACTTTATTTTTATGATCTTTCCACATCTTTCGGCACTTCGACATGCAAACTGGCCGGAAGAGCTCAGGACATGCCCTCAAATTATCCTGAAAAGGACAAATAATTTTTCATTCAGATATGGTTTAAATTGACACATCCTGAGGAGAAATGTTAAATTATTACCTTAACCTGCTGCCAGGTATGATCTAGTGTCTCCACCGAAAATGCCTCCCAATCAAGTGTAGTCAAAGGGAATGCATATGGATCTCGGACCATATGTCCCAACTGGCTGATGAGCTGGCGAGCATGCGTACCCACCGGATGGTATGTCTCATCAAACTCCACATCTATGGGATGACCGGAATTCCACGTCCGGATCCCTCTAGCAGGGCCTCTCCCCCTGCTAGCAGATGGGCCCGTGCTCGTAGCACCTGTTCAAATTAGAGATAATTCAACCAAATTGAGTTAAAATAATTTTCTAGAACTAAAATGTTTTAATTAAATAAACTTATACCAGTCTGTGTATCGGCCGATGCGTCAACTGGGGTGGATGGACTCAGATGAGACGTCAATGGCCTACTCGGTGGGGCCATCGAACTAGACTGGGCGGTATCTGGAGTCGATCTAGGCTCCCCAGATGGCATGCTAGCCTCGGCCTGGCGCAGTAGCTCGTCCATCGTCCGCGGACGATCTCTCCTCTTTCGTCCTGACATATCTGTTCAAATGTTTGTAAGATAAGTTTCATGAAACGAGATAATTGAATTAACATTTTAAAATTATTTACAATGAAATTTAGTATTGGTGAATTTGTTCCCTACCGTTCACTGGTCATGTAAGTCAACTGTATCTCCTTCAACGGTTTCCCGAACCCAATTAACATTTTCATCACGTTGAACAACTGCATTCTGGTCAAGAACTTGTTGGACGAATGCATCAATATCTGGTTCATCACATTCAATCTGATACACTCCCCTCCTTGACATTTTAACTGCAACCTGCCAGTTAGGATCTTTCGGATCTCTAACATAGTAAACTTGCTCTGCCATTGAGGACAATATGTAGGGTTCGGCACTTATTCAATCATCACGATGTAACATATTGTTAAAATTTACCAATGTAAAATGATAATTATCTGTTTTCACCCCTCGGATGGGATCCACCCAATCACACTTAAACAATAGAAACTTTAACCCGTGATTGTATACAACTTCAACAATATCCTTTAACCGGCCATAGTAGTAACCAGCATCGACAGATGGACAACCGAACCCACTATTTTGCGTCGCTCATTTCTCATCTACATCCTTGATGCGAAATCGAAAACCATTGACATCACAAATTATGTAATGTCGGGCCGTTATGAAGGGGCCATCAGCTAATTGTTTCATTTCATCGGTCAAATTAGGATCGTTGGTTCTTCGTAAGCTACACACCTACGCAATGCATGTAATCACTGAATATCACTACATGAAAGTAATATGATAGGAACAAGTGAAACTACTCCTAATAATTGAATACGTACATGATTCTTCAACCATTCGTGAAATGACCGGTAATGGGATTGATGAATTTCATTCTCTGTAGCACGAGGCATGTCCCATTTGAGCTCATCGATGTGTGTCCTGCGATGCATAACACGTGTTAACAAGTATGATAATTTAGGCAAAAAATTGACAAGTTACTCTTATGAATGAGTGATAACTTACTGAGTCAAAGCCACAATAGATGGGGTGTTGAATAACACCCACCGGTGAACTTGAATCCACTCAATATTGTTGAGATCAAATTGCGTGCCCTCCCTAACTGGACCATCATTAATCCGCAAGGGCCTAGTTAATTTTGTTTCAATATTATCTTTAAGATATGCTGCGCAGAAATTAGTGCACTCATCCATCAAATACCCCTTAGCTATTGATGCCTTTGGACGGGCTCTATTACGAACATACCTCTTCAAAGTGTTCATGTACCTCTCGATCCGATATATCCATCTGAATTGGACAGGGCCACCAAGCAGGGCTTCAATAGTTAAAGTGTATGGTCAAGTGAACCATGACATCAAAAAATGCAGGTGGAAATTTTTTTTCTAGATGACACAACGTCACAGCAGTCCTCTGTTGCTGACCATTTAACTCATCATTTCGGTGAACTCTAGAACACAGTTGTCTGAAGAAGTTACTAACTTCAATCAACGGCGCTACAACATTCTTAGGCAAACAATTCCATATGGAGATAGGCAGTAACTGTTGAATGAGAATATGATTGTCATGACTCTTCAAACCCTGTAATGTTCTTTCTTTCATGTTCACACGCTTAGCGATATTCGAACAGTACCCGTCAGGAACCTTGACACCCTTCAGAGCAGAGAGGAAGACATCTTTCTCATCTTTACTCATCATGTACTACGCAGGAGGCATGTATGCCTTGTTTGACTCTCTCAGCTACAAGTGCAACGGTTTTCTCAAGCTCATTTCTTCCAAGTCACGACGTGCATTAACACCATCCTTCGACTTCGCCTGAACACCGAGAATGGTCCACAATATATTATCACAGACGTTCTTCTCGATGTGCATAACATCTTAGTTGTGCCTGAGTAAATTATCTTTCCAGTATGGTAAATCGTTGAAAATACTTTTTTTCTTCCAATTATGACTTCGCCTTCCATTTGCACCAGGAATAGAAGGCAGCGGGAGGGTCAGTAAATCTTGAAAATCATACACAGTACGTATTTGTTCCTGCTCGAGTTGTGACAATAATTCAACTCCTGTCATTGTTCGAGGTGCTGGACCATATTCTCGAGTGCCATCAAATGACAGTTTGTCTCTCCTGAACCTATGCAATGGAGGTAGAAAACGTCTATGACCAGTGTATACCCATTTTCTGCCGTGCTTCAACCAAGTTGACTTCTTCTCCTGATTGCAGCAAGGACATGCAAACTCTCCCTTTGTGCTCCAACTCGACAAGTTAGCGTACGCAGGGAAGTCATTGATTGTCCATAATAATGCGGCACGAAGTTCAAACATTTCATTGCCTTCGGCATCAAATGTCATCAGACCATCAGCCCATAATTTCTTCAATTCATCAACCAAAGGTTGCATATATACATCAATCTTGTCCCCTGGTCCTCTTGGTCCATTAGTAAGTGTGGATAGGATCAGAAAAGGTTGCTTCATACACATCCATGGCAGGAGATTATAAGGTACCAAAATGACTGACCACGTACTGTGATTTGCCCTAGTCATGGATCTAAATGGACTAAAACCATCTACAGCCAAACCAAGCCGTACATTACGATAATCCAAGGCAAAGTTTGGATTCCTTCGATCGAAGTCTTTCCACGCTGGGGAATCTGCTGGATGGGTTAACTTACCATCGGCCCGGCTATTCTCGGCATGTCATCTCATCAGTTTAGAAATATTTGATGACATAAAAAGCCTCTTCAGCCTTGACTTCAGTGGGAAATATCTCACTTGCTTTGCTGCCACAGGTTTGCCATGATTATAACACTTATAGAACTATTCTGACGATTATGCCCAACCCTATCCTCCTTCTATCTCAAAGTCTGACACACGATGAAGTTATCAAGATGGGCATTCTCATTCCTAAACAACATACAATTGTTTGGACATGCATCCAAGGTCTCATATGTGAAGCCTAAATTTTCAGTTAACTTGCGAGCCTGATAGTAGGACTCAGCAAGTTTTGCGCCGGATGGGAGCACTCGATGCAACAACTGGAGGAGCATATCGAAGGACGTGTCAGACCACTGATTCAATGCCTTCAAATGTAATGACTCAACAATAAAGGACAATTTACTGAAGTCCTTGCATCCATGATACAATTCTGTCTGTGCATCATGTAGAATTTCAAAATATCTCAAGGCTTCTTCATCGGCACCGGAGCGAGGATTACTCCCACCCGCCCCCTCAGTCTCATAGCTTGTGTATTCGGGTGCCAACCCGCACGCAATATCATTTAGCATCGCGATCATCGGATCAGTCTCTGACATATCATCCACCTCAATTTCATCTATTTCATCTCTGCGACAGGAAACATACTATTCTCCATGTCTTATCCAATTCTTATACTGCTTCAAGAATCCGTTCAGAATCAAATGCTCTCGGACAAACTCTCTTCTGTAATAATACCGATTCGCACATTTTCTACATGGACAACTTATGAACTCATTGTCGAACCCATTGGTAAATTCCATGAACTGGTTAATCCCCTCCATGTATTCCCGAGACATCCTATTCGGTAAATCAATCCAACTCTTGTCCATTTCCGTAACTGTTTCTGTGGAAATCTAAAATGAGCAAGTACAATTAGCTCAATGTACCGTGCATCATGCAAGTCACCTATCCATAAACTGCAAACTCCTTACTACAGGGTGGTTGGTCCTATCCCATTCGAGAATGCTAGATCCAACTTGCACTCAACAACTCGAATGCTTCGTCCCCTAGTCAGACAAAATTTCGGCAGCATGTCCGCGTGGTTCTCCAAGTACACGACACAGATACAACATCAGTTGTACCTATGTATGTACCCAGAGAACAATGGGACATCAACCGAAACTCTATCTAACATCGGACTTGCATGAGCTATTGAGTATAAGATGGATAATTGCATTCCCAAACTGTCTGAACTGGACAATTCAAGAATCGTGTACGACAAAGTTCGAATGTAAACAACGAATCTAGTCAAAGACCCAATCCGTCGTGTCAAGGATTACCGAATAGATGTCGTACACAATTCTCGAACGGGTCTAAGTTTCACTAATGCATGCAAATGAATTTAACAAGTGAAGAACACAATATTCAACACAACAATAATGTTCAAAATATCAATAATAAAAAATATATATCAACATTCATAATTCAGAAAAAAAAAGCAACATGTTGAACTAATTACGTCCCAAATCTCAAAAGAAACATGCTAAACATATCAGGATTTTTCTATTTAGATCGGAGGTTTCAAGCCTTTGTACCTACTCTCAATCACCTAATCCATCTTCAAACCTCTCTCCATTGACCATACAGCCACAGGTACCATCAGCAGGTGTATGATCAAGAACCAGATCAGACCAAAGGAGAGGAGCAGCTGGTACATCTGAACCTTTCTTTTTTGGGTGGGTGGGGAGCGGTTATCTCCCTAAAAATTTTCAGAAAAATCCTTAGAAAATTAGAAAGGGAACATGGGTAGATATTCTCTTTAAGGACCTTAATCACTCAATATATTCAATCAAGTGAAAGTAATTATTAGCAAAGACCTTAATCAAGTTGCGTAAAAAAAGTGGAAAAAAAACTGTGTAGACTCTGACATACATCTCTTCAACATTTCCTTCTATTAAGGGAAGGGTTTAGGGTTTTATTCATCATGGATTCAGGCCGAAATCCCAACAAGGTTTGTTGAGTTCTCTCTCTTTTTTTAAGCTTTGCTTTACTTGTTCTTTTCTTCTTATTAGTTTATGAGAATTTTATGTTTGATTTTGAGAATCAAAATTTATTCTCTGCATGCATTTCCCAAATGGGGTTGTGGGGTTCTGTATGCTTAATGGTTTATGTTAACTGTTGTTGGTTTCTGGGTTTTATAGTATTGATTTCTATGATTTCAAAAAGGAATTCTGCATTTTTTTTTTAATATTCTGGCAATGTGTTTTAGATGATTAAACAACAAAATACAACATGAAGGAGTGCGTGAGAATGGAGTACCAATACTTTTTAGGCTTCAATGCATATGGTTGAAACCTACATTTATTGGGCTGTATCGGTATGATTTGGTTGTGGCTGACTTTAAAACCATGGCGTGAATTCTCCCAAGTTTTCTTTTGCTAGCTTCGACCTGTATTTTGGAGTGCCTTAGTGGAAACTCTTTTTTTTTTATATTTTCCATTGATGTATTGGAATTCTATATTTTTTTGTACTACTTTCATATGATTTAATAAAGACTTTAGTATCTATCAACAACAAAAAGAGAATAAATATTTTAAGGATGGCTTACCCTAACAATGATAACAAGCACAAGTGCTCTGCATGTTTCAAGCAGTATAAGAAAAAACAGCATCTTGTTGAGCATATGCGGGTGTCGTATCATTCGGTGCATGAGCCTAAGTGTGGGGTGTGTAAATAGCATTGTAAATCATGAATAGATATGTGCTTCTAGATCCAATAAACCAAGCAGCAATTGTGTTTTTGCATATATATATATATATATATATTAGTTGAAATTACATATGGACAGAGCTATAGGTCATACCCATACCACACAACAAATATATGGTTTTGAAGCAGGACCTAGAATGACGATGAAACCAAACAAATCCAAACAAATCCTAAAACCCCTTGTTACCACTGTCATCTTAGCTTTTATCCAATAAATATGAGGTCAGGTTAATGTATTAGGAAAAGAATAAAAAGAAGAAGAAGCTATGACCATATTTCCTGACTTTCTTCTTTTGAACACACAAGCTATTCAATATTCATCTCTCTACCATGTGAGACTGTAAATAGGCCACTAATCATGTACATGAAGTCATAAATCCTTATATACTAAGATAAAATAAGCAAAAGAGGTCTAAAATAAAGAACCAAACAAAATTCAAAGATAACCACATAAATAATGGCCTTTCCAAACAATATAGGCTTTCAACAATTGCAAGAGCTCTCGGTGAGGAAAGACCCAGAAAAGAATTGATTCCTTTTCTTAGTGAAAACAATGACGATGATGATGAGGTGCTTCTTGCAATGGCTGAAGAATTGGGGGTATTTATTCCCTATGTGGGGGGAGTGGAATATGCCCATGTTTTGCTTCCCCCTTTAGAAACTCTTTGTACTGTGGAGGAAACATGTGTAAGGGACAAAGCTGTAGAATCACTGTGCCGAATTGGGGCCCCATGAAGGAAAGCGATTTAGTAGACTGGTTTATCCCATTGGTCAAGGTAGATTATTTCACTTTGCTCACTTATGGCTTTAGTTTTTATTTATTCAATAGTCGTTTATTAATTGTCTTCCTGTCTTTCTTCTATTGAGATTGGACTTTGATATGAAAAAATTGATGTTGCGCCAATGATTAGGTGTCTTGTGGGTGTTAAATCTTGTATCAATTCTTGGAAGGTGGAAACAGGAATAAACACCATACACACATATGTACAGATTACATAATTAAGTATTTTTTGACCCAACGAAGTAGGCCTAGAATCTGGACTCTTATTCTACATTTTTACCCCATACATTGTTCCATAGTGCCTTTAGTTTGTCTATGTGCCTGGACCTTTCGATTCTATAGCAGCGTTGCTCGAATCTTGACTATTTAGCTCTTATTTGAGAAGGCCATTTTCAACGTCCATTGCAGGGAAGCATCTTGTTATTGTGTTTCTACTAATGTGGGGTATGTTTTTAAAAAAAAGAGAGGTAGGGATAATCTCAAAATGTTCGATGCGGCAAGTAGTTGACCGAATGCACTGATTGATGGTCCATGCCCAAATAATTTACAAACAGGAGTAACTATATAATTAGTCCAGGCTATTCATAGTGGAAAAGCTCCAGAAATCAAATATAGTATAACATTCATTGAAGCGTACAAATTATTAACACTAATAGAAATTTTTTTTTTAAACCACAAACTTTTAACTAATCAGAAAAAATCGAAATTATCTCTAATTAGATAAAAGCCCCTTAAAAATCCAATTGTCATCATTTATGTCATTAACTTGTGGACAAATCATGGGGCCTGAAATGATGAAATCTCATAAAATATGCAAAGATATCCACTCTAGATCTTGGAAATGATCTTAGAAACAAGCTATAAATATCATGAATGGAAAACCAAGTGCAAAGTTTTTTCTCTTGGAAGGTGATGGCCTTCTAACAACAAAATTTGAGTTTTTTTGACACCGTTGAGAATAAAAAAAAGAAGAAAGAAAAACAAAAAAGTCATATAAATCTTTGTTCATTATTTGTTTACTGACTACTAAGGCTTTGATTTTGATGTTGGTTTTCTACTTTGGGCATATTAAATCGTCAGAAATGCAAAAACTCTTAAGTCGAAGGAACAAGAAATAAGAAACATGCCTGTACCAATGTGGACCATTTGAATGAAAACCCAGGGACCCTTTTAGATCTTTATAAACCAAGTACAGGTAACTCAGTTCACATTAATCAGGCTCCATTCATTTGGATGACTGATAACCTGAGTCAATTCAAGTTACAGCTGTTTCGTTCGTTTCCAAATTTCAAAACCAATTACTAGGTAAAGAGAGTTACATGTAACTACATTTACACAAAGGGAAAAGTCAATGTAGATCAACCCAATTCCAATGATCCAAACAAGACCTAAAGAAGACAATTAGACAACCAAATAGGCATGAAGAACACCATTAATCCGATGTTTTCTCCTAGAGAATCAGCAACCACCTTAGCCTCATTCCGTTGATCTAAAGTCAGCCATACATGTTCCTCTCTTTTTTTTTTTTATTAAATACATGTTCTACTTGTCCACCTCCTTATTGTAATTGGTAATGGACATTGAAAACCTTTCTAAAGAGGCAGGTGTAGCAAGGATCAAGCCCTGGTTAAAACAACGAGAAATCACCCATTTGCACTCTTACAATTATTATTTTTTTAAATAGTAAGGGTAAGCTAGGTAAAAAAAATAAATAGTATTCTCTTCTAGTAAAGACACAAGCTAAAGACCATAAACACTATCTTTCTAAAATAAATACATTAGAGTGCAAGAAGAAAGGAGACACCATCGTCATAGCATAAACCTATCTACCTCCCCAAGAATCAGTTGAAAACATGGCTTCTACCCAAATTCAACATAAACCCAATTGACATAAACATGTTTTTTTTTAATGGGGTTTCTTTATATCATTAATTTACATAAACATTTGATTCCATCAACACTTCAAACACATCAACCATGGAAATGAATGAGAAAAACTCAAACTTCGTATAGCCGGTTACCATTTTAATGAATGTTTCACACACACATACAGATTTCACCAAATCGAGAACCAATACCAAAAATCCTACTTGGAAACCAAAAGGACTCCAATACCAGTAAAATCTAAACCCTTCAGATCCAAGGAAACCAAAATCCAAGCAAAAAAAAAAGACAAAAACCTCACCTTCAAACCGAAATATCTGCAATGAACAGAAAAATCAAGCTCACGATTACGGCGGCAGGACAGTGCGGATCGCGCGGGAGGGCACAATGCAGAGAGAAAGAGAGAGAGAGAGAGAGAGGGAGAGGGAGAGGGAGAGAGAGCGAGGGAGGCTCCGGCAAGGGCGTGGGCGCGGGAGGGCAGAGCGCTAGGAGGGGAAGAAATCGACACACAAAGAGAGAGAGAGAGAGAGAGGGAGGGGGAGAGGGAGTGAGGGGGAGAGAAATCGAGATACAGAAAGGAAGAGGGAGGGAGAGAGAGAGCTCCAGCGTAGGCGAGCTCCGGTGCAGGCAGTCTCCGGCGCAGGCGAGCTTCGGCGGTGGCAGGTGAGGCAGGAGGGGAAAAGATTGGGGATGAAAACCGTGAATGAGAAGTGGGTTTTGGGGGCTTATAACGGGACATCAGCGACCGCTGTTGTGGCCGCCAATGGCGGTCGCTAATGGTACTATTAGGTGGCCGCCCGCTTCTTTATCCGCCAAAACTGTAAATTCTAGTAGTGAAGCACAGTGAAGCAATCAAAATTACAAAGGATGACTAAATAATTTGAAACCATTGTGTAGGAAGAAGATAAGACATTTGATCAATTTAATGCAAAATTGAATGATATTGTCAATTATGTTTTCATTCTTGGTAAAGAAATACCAAAAAATAAGATTGTCAAGAAAATTATGAGATTCTGCATTCGAGGATCGATTCTAAAGTTGTTGCTATAGAAGAAAATGAGAATCTTGATACCCTCAAAATCAACCAGCTGGTTGGAAATCTTCTTACACTTGAAGCAAACCATTTGGATAAAGGAAAATTAAAAGAGAATGGTATTGCTTTGTAAGCCATCTTAGAATCAAGAAGGAAACCTTTAAAGAAAAATGTGTTTGACTATGAATCTGCGGCTGAAGATAATATGACTGAGTTTATGAAATTCTCCAAGAAATACATGAAGAAAAAACATGCCAATTGGAAGAATTTCAGATCTTAGAAGAAGGACCCTACAAAAGGGACAAAGTGTTTTAAGTGCTAAGGCTATGGCCACTATGCTAATAAGTGTGCCTGACACTCAACACAACTTGGGATGAAGAATCTTTTGGAAAAGAAAAGGAAGAAGAAAAAGATCCTAAAGATGATCCCTCAGATAATGTGAATGGAAAGCTTGTGGCATTCACGGTCGAGTTTCTGTCTGACGATGATAATGATGATGAGATGTCAGATAAAGAGAAAGATTGAGAAGAGTTGTACCATGCTACCTATGATGATTGTGTTAAGATGACCAAGTATGATAACAAGATAACTATCAAGTTCAAGGCTGTTCAAGAAGAAAATTCTGCATTGATAATTGAATTAGAACAAGCGCTTAAACAGTTTTATCCCTTGGAAAGTCAGAAAAATTGCATTGCTAGAAATTTGATTACTGATGGTCAAAAATTTGGGAAGGCTGAACAAGAAATTGTGAATCTGAAAAAGGAGATGGTGATTGTGAAAGCTGAAAATAAAGATTTGCAAGGGAGACTGAACATCAATCTGTCTGAGTTAGAAATCAAATAGGCTTCTCTAAAAAATATGAACACTGGTTCGAAGATTCTTACAAACATCTTGTGGAGTCAGAAGTCTCCATTTGATAGAAGCAGTGTCAGTTTTGATCATGGTGCATCCACCTCGGGTACTAAAGGTAAAATAATTTTTGTTTCAAGTGTTGCACATACTACTCCACAAACTGCACAAGATTATAATGTGATGAGTCGTACCAAGAAAAAAGAATGTGTCCCACACTGCACACACATCCACTTGTCATCATTGTGGATTAAGACACATTCGTCTCCTTTGCAAGAAACTGAATAGTCTACCAAAGACCAAGCAATGGAGGAAGAATTTTTTTTCCACCCAAGACGGCTCAAATTTGGGTTAGAAAATCTGATTTGCCTAAGGAGTTTACTCACACTCTCCTGAAAGATCAAACTACACAAGTGTGAGTGACTACATATAAAATGCCATGATCAAGGAGATCAAGCTGTCACCCCCAACGATGCTACGAAGATACATTCTTGGGGAGTTGCAATTGAGGGAAAGTTATTGATCCTAATTGATAAGAAAACTACATTTTATTATATTTAGCTTTGTCAGTTATGGAAAAAAATGGGGAGAAAGGTGGCAGATCAAGGGGAGAATAAGTAGTTCCGAGGAAGTAAAAGACAATGCAGATCTACTTGTGCTGATTGTTTTCTTTAAGTTCAATGTATTTTGGGTTTCCTTTTGGGTAGATCAATTTGTATTGGTCTTGGGGATTTTGTCCATGAATTGCCAAATGGGGAGATTGTTAGGTTTTTATTTATTGACTAATTCATGGGTGGGACAAAACTCTGGGTCCATTGTTGTATTCTTTATTTAGAAAAGGACCATGAAGTTAGAAGATGGGAAGGACTCTAAGAAGTAAGTCTGAAAGAATTAAAAGAAGAAAGCTGGAAGAAAGAGTACTGAATTTCCGGATCTTCCAGAATGGAGTCCGCTCAAACTGTCCAAGCTTCGCTCAATCGAACGTAGTTAGAATGGCCAGACGCTCCTGATAGAACTTTTTTTGCGCTGAGACAGAACATCATCTGCTCGAGCGGATGGAAGGTCGGACAAGGCAGCACAATCCAAGATTAACTAGAAACTTCTTTCTAATTGTGCCTAAACTACTTATTTTAATCCTAATCAAGTTAGGCAACCTTATGCACTACCTAAGGGCTATTTAAAGGACTAAAGGGCTATTCTAAACCTACACCTCACCTTCCAATGTTCTAAGTTTGAGATTTTATTAAGAGAATCATTCTCTAGAGATTTATTAAGAAGTTGTACTGCCAAGTTCTCTTGAGCTAGTCTCTTCTACATCCTTTGTACAAGAATATCTTCTTGCGTAGAAGATTTGAGGAGTCAACAGCATGAATAAGTATGTTGCAATCAGCAGTGTGAAGTCATTGAAGCGTAAAGCGACACATGGTAACTTCAATCCTTAGGTAGGGGATATCTGGGGAAGAAATCTGAGTTTCTTATAATAGTGAGATTCATAATGCTTGATTATTGATCCATTTCGGATTTGTGGTTTTTCACACGATTTGGGTTTTCCACGCTAAATTTGGTGTCCTTGTGGTGTGTGTGTGTGATTTTATTTCCGCTACATTATTGTTTATTTTTGTACACTATTGGGTTGATTTATTGAGTAGACCAATCTATTGATCGTGAACCCTAAACTTTCAATTTGTATCAGAGCAGGTTGCACTAATTTGCTATGTTTAATCTAAAGACATTTCTAGAATGGTGCTCAATAGAGAAGGGACATCAACTTCTAAGCCCCCTTTGCTAGATGGTTCTAATTATGCATATTGGAAGCAATGGATGATTGGGTTCCTTAAGTCCATTGATGATGATGTTTGGGAAAATGTTGAGGAGGGCTACTCCAAACCAACAATTGTGGCTAATGGACAATTTGTTCCTAAACCTAAAGCCCAATGGACTAAGGATGAGAAGTATGTCTCCAATTGTAATAGCAAGGCGGTGAATGGTATATACAATAGAGTGTCTGCCGAAGAGCTCCGTAGGATATCTTCATGCAAAACTGTAAAAGAAGCATGGGATGTCTTATAGACAGTTTATGAGGGTACTAATGTAAGTCCATGGATCCGAACCTTAGAGGGGGGGTGAATAGGGTGATCTACACTTAATGACTAATTATGGCCAATTCTAATTTCTTAACAATCAACTAGTCACATGTGATGATGTAAAACTAAAGTGCGGAAGATAACAAAAACAATCATCACAAAGCATACACCATAACACAAGGATTTATAGTGGTTCGGCCTCAATGCCTACATCCACTACCGTCTTGTGATCCAACACCTCACCGGATTTCCACTATTTATGCTTTTCAATAGGCTAAGCAATAACCTTTACAACATGCTTTCTAAGGCTAAGCAATAACCTCTTACACTATGCTTTTCTTAGGCTAAGCAATAACCTCTTCAACCAAAAGGTTGGTTATCTCTCTAAGTAGTGTCTAGAATACACTTGATGGAGATACAATTATAGCTCAATACAATTGCCTCTTAAATAGGCGGATATGAAAGTGAAAATCTAATTCACACACAAACACTATGAATGCAAAGATGAATGCACAATGTATATGTATGATGTCCTCAATCAATTTGAAAATAAAAGCTCATAAATGTATGCCAAAAGCTTTTGAAAGTTTTAGCTCATAAAAACATTTGTGATTGAGGAAAGAATGCTAATCACATGTTTAAAAACAACTTGTAAAAGATTTACCAATCTAGTTCAAGTAAGTTGTGAAAGTTTAAGAACAAAACATGTGATGCATAAGGATTTCAATCAAATTAACAATGAAGCTTAATATATATATGCTTAAAGCATTTGAAAGTGTAAAATACAAAAAATAGATTTGATTGAAATCAAGGGACAAATTACATGTACTTAAAATACAACTTGAAAATGATATACCTATCAAAGCTAAGCAAGTTGTGAAACTTTAAAACCAAAGTACATATGATTTGTGAAGTTGTTGAATCCGAAGCATAAGATAGATTTGAAAGTTATTTTCTTATGATGAAAAACAAAAACCAAAGATTCAACCAAGTATAGGAATCATGTTTACATATAATTTCAAAGATGTTTACAAAAACATGATTTACTTAGATATACCAATTTAAGTACTACTTGGTTTGAATCAAAGTGTTGCATCCAAAACAATAAATCAATTCAAAACATATACATGCTAAGGACACAACAAATAATAGTTTATCATGCTAGAAAAGATTTACCAATATTTAAAACAACGTGTCGCGACCCCGGACCGGGCCACCGGGCCTAATCCGGGATCGGGACTGTTGTTATAATAATATGATGTATGATTGTGCATGAATTAAATCCAACTCCAAAACGTATACGAGTCCATCAAGAAGGATGACACTCGTACACGCGATTTCCCACAGGTGTCCGCGGTGAGGATAACACATTAACATGAATATTTCTTTTATGAGTGAGATTGTCAGCAGGCATGGTCAGCCAGTTTCCATCACATCTGATAGAGACAGCAGGTTCGTCTCCAGATTTTGGAAGACATTGCATGAGTCTATGGGTACTAGACTGCAGTTCAGTACAGCTTATCACCCTCAGACAGATGGTCAGTCAGAGAGGACCATACAGACTCTTGAGGATATGCTCCGTGCTTGTGTGTTAGACTTCAAAACTCAATGGGACGAGACTCTACTGTTGTGTGAGTTTGCGTACAACAATAGCTACCACTCGAGCATTGGGATGGCGCCTTTCGAGGCATTGTATGGCAGAAGGTGTAGGACACCTGTGTGTTGGGAAGAGGTTGGTACCCGCAGCTTCCATGGACCGACATTGGTTAGTGAGACCAGTGATAAGGTCAAGCAGATCCAGGCACGTTTGGCAGTAGCCCGGAGTAGGCAGAAGAGTTATGCAGATTCTCACAGGAGGGACTTGCAGTTCAAGGAAGGGGACAAAGTTTTCTTGAAGGTATCACCTACTAGAGGAACTTTGAGATTCGGGCAGAAAGGCAAGTTGTCAAGGAGATACATTGGACCTTATGACATTGTGAGCAAGATTGGTGAAGTGGCTTATAGGTTAGCCTTACCACCCGAGCTATCTGGTGTACACAACGTCTTCCATGTATCTATGTTGAAGAAGTATGTTCCCGACCCTTCACATGTACTACAGCATGAGCCGTTAGAGATCAGAGAAGATGCCACCTATGTTGAGAAGCCTATTCTGATCATTGACTCCGAAGAGCAAGAATTGAGGACAAGGACTATTCAGTGGGTTAAGGTACTTTGGGAGAATCATGGACCGGAAGAGGCAACCTGGGAATTGCGAGACCAAGTACAGAAGAAGTACCCACATCTCCTACCTGAGGTAAGTCTTGTGTTTTATTTGGAGGACCAAATATCCTAAGGGGTGGAGGATGTAAGACCCCGACCCGAGTGATCCCGATTAGTGCTTAGTTAGTTGCGTTTTAGTCTTGATTTGTCTTGTGGTTTTGGTTTAGTGGTCTAGAATAGCATTTGGAATAGCTTTGGGGATTTTGAGTACTTTGGTATTAGTGGGGCCCTTTGGGGGTTCCCTTGTTTATGGCTTTTTGTATGCTTGAGATTTTGTATTGGTTTTCGTGATTTGTATTTCATCCCGATTTACTTGTTTTATTATTGCCTTCAACTTTCATGTTGATCCCGTTCCCGTTCGAAACCCCGAAACATGACTTTTCTAGCTCCAAGGGCAAAACAGTACTTTTACTCTAAATCTGTACCAAATTAGTGTTAATCCCGAAATCCGCGAAACATAAACTTTTTAGAAACTAGATATTTCGACGATCATTTCTTCCTTCTTCGTCGATTTCATCCGGAGCCCCGAAAATCACTATTTCAGCCCATATAGGTTTCTTGATGGTGGAGCCCACTTGTTTGGCTTATAAAAGAGAACCCTCCCCCTTCATTTCCTCTTTTTCCAGCAACTCTAACTGAGCCTAGGGTTTGGTTGCACTATTCTCTTCTTCTTCTTGCTTCTCCATCATCAAGCACCTCCCAAGCTTGCACCATCATCTCAAGAGATTCCACCATCTTCTTCTCCATTGCAAGGGCTCTCCATAGATACCATTTTGAAGGAAATCCCACCACTCCAAGACTCTCTTCTAGCTTGCATTGCTTCTTTGGAACACCATTTGGTAAGCTCTCTTCCTAATCTCCTAGATTAGTATTCTTCTAGCCTTAGAGAAGCTACATTTTCTATATTGGAAGCTCTCTCTTCTTCTCCATTGTTTTGACCCATTTTAGGGTTTGTTTTAGGGGTTTTTGGTAGAGCTTGTTTCCTTGACTTGCAAGAGTGCTAGGAGCTATTTTTCAGTGATTTGGGACTTGAGGCAAGTGAATGTTTTGACATTTTTACTTTTGAAAGAGTTTTGGTTGAAATGCACTTATGGTTTTACCTAAGGTTTTGATGCATTAATGACTTGTTTAGGTTGGAAATAAATGATCATATTCATGCTTGAAAGCTTGTTTTTAATCACATATGATATTGCTAATCAGGTGTGGAAACAATGTAGAAAAAGTTGGAAAAAGAGAATGAACCCTTGCACTGCTGTAACAGAACATGGGTTATGTTACGCAGTGTACGCGGTCGACCGGCCAATGGCGCGGTCGACCGGCGACACTGGGACAGACCCCCCTGCAGAGCAGCCTGCTGAACTGCGGGAGTCCCAGTTCTACAGTGCACGCGGTCGACCGGCCTAGGGCGCGGTCGACCGGCCCAACTGGAACCCTACAGAAAACTGTCTTTTCCCCTATGATTAAATGGACCTTAGATGGAACTTAGGGACCCTTTTGTGGGCCCATTGGACTTCTTTTGAGGATGGTTGAACCGTCATCTCCTCACGGTTAATCCGGTCGTATCGGTGCTTAACCTAGTTCAATCTTGAACGGAACGGAACGACGGGATATCCTTTCTTTTATCTAAACGCGAATTTGGGCTGTTTGGGTATCGCGAATCCGTTTTCCCTTCGACGAATGAGTAGGTTGTAAGGTACTACTAGATTAACATTGTGCTTAGGATTCCATCCCTCTTAGGTTTTGTTTAATTAAAATACGATTAGGGTTTGAATCTGTCGCGACCCCGGACCGGGCCCCCGAAGGACTGATCCGGGATCGGGACATTAGTGTGTCATGAACCAACAACATATACATTTTTATTTTAATTTCCCACAGGTGTCCGCGATGAGGATATCACAATCATCAATTAACATTTCTTTTACGTGCGGAAGCGTGTAGCAAATCAAATAGTCCAACCATCATTAGTCATGAAGACAATAACCACAAGTATAAATACTGTATCAGAATGAGCAATGATATATATAGAGCAAGTTTCCCAAGTTGTTCAAGTTAAACAAAATATCAGTTAATTACAATCCCAAAAAATAGAGGCCAACAAAGGCCAATATAACAAAAGAATAACCCCCAAAGAATGGTCAAGGAGTTCCCCTCAAAATGTTACGCATCTCCAAGCAGTCAGATGTCTACATGACATCGTCAGCACGCCACTCGACTAGAGGCTGCGGCTCACCTACCACCTCCTCTGGCTCCTCCTCAAGGAAGCCGGCAACGGGACCTGAGTACCAAAGCAAAGGATCAGACACGACGGTCTGGCAAGAGAATGAAAAGATACCGCAATATACAATAGATGAAATACCTTGAAAAGCATAGAAATCTGCTTAAACAAGAACTCTAATAAAACAGATTAATCATTTGCTGTAAAACAAGTAAACAAGATAAGACATATGAGGTAACCAAGGAATCGGGAATAACAAGGTGGCAACCACAAGAAGCTAAGTCCTCTATCACTAAAGCGATAGAGCAATAACTAGGTCCTGATCTCAGTCACTCGAGGTGAGGAGAAACAGGGGATCTCATATAGATACATATACATATACAATACTATGCATGACCACGGTAGCGAGCCGGGCATCGGGGACCACAGTAGCAATCTGCGGCATCGGGACAAGACCACGGTAATGACCGGGTAGCGGGATCCAAACTGCAGCTGGCGGGACAAGAGGGGGATCTCCAAGTCGGTTGATCAGACCAACAGGGTTATCCAAGCTTAGTGGTGCCGACTCATAGGTCAAATACAATCGAGACAATGCAAGCAAATCAAGTACGAATACATAATCAAACGGGCAAGACGGGGGTGCTCAAGAGCACACTGACATATCATGTGGTGCAATGCACTTCAGGTCAAGTAACTGTTTCAAGTGTACAATAATACTTTCGGGAAAACCATTCATGTAATGCAAGGCTTGGAAATAGAGAAATATTATGAACTATGCTAAATCAGGAAAGACAATGATTTTAAGATCTATTTGAGTGAATAGGGGTCCCGTATGTCGATCATAGATATGAATTGGTACTCCTTGAGTTTGAAGACATTCCGGGCTCCTTATGCACTTTTACGCTTTTCAAAACTTAAAATGAGCTTATGGTTATAACTAGATGTTATGATAAGGAAATCAAGACTATAAATGGTCCATCCTAAGTATGATGTTAATTCGGAGACATCGAGCAACCTACTCAGTCATCGAAAGGAATAGAATTCGCGATAACCAAGGAAAAAGTCTTGTATTTAGATATAAAGGAGATATCGCGTCATTCCGTCCCGTTCAAGATTGAAATGAAGTGAACATCGATGTCACCCAACCAACCGTGAGGAGCATCGGCTCAAGACGTCCTCACGCATGGTCAAATGAGTCCAAAGAGGGTAGCCAAGGTCCCACCTAAAACCAAGAAAAGAAAAAAAATATAAAAATCTCAAACCCACTGGACTCAATCTGAGTCCTCCGATCGATCGGACCGAAGGTCCGATCGATCAGCCAAAATTTTCTGAACAAGGTCCGATCGATCGGCCGAAATTTCTACACAGGGCCCGATCGATCGGCCCAAAAACCCTTACAGTTAAAGACAGTCCGATCGATCGGTCTGCACGTCCGATCGATCGGACCTGGGCGTGCAGCAGTTCCGGGAACTTGGTTTTTTTTTTTCCTTTTTTCCTTTCCTTCCAACACGTGATTAACCAAGGAAAACTATGAACAAGATGACTTAATTACATGCTTCCAAGACATTAAATGAGGCTATCAAGAGGTATAAAGATCATTTATTGCAACCATGGAAAATCAATAAAGGAAATCAATGAAAGCATAAAAATCCATAAATGCTACCAAACCATTTGAAACTTAAAAACATCCAACATTCACTTGCCTCAAGTCTTCAATTAATGATATTAAGCTCTAACAAGTCCTCCAAGAAAATGGTCCAAGCTACAAGGCAAAATCCCCAAATAAACCCTTACATGGGTCAAACAATGAAATGACAAAGAAACCTTTCAATAATGCAAATGTAGCTTCCCTAAGGCTAGAAGATTATAAATCTAGAAGATGAGAGGGATCACTTACTTGGATGACCTTCAAGTGAGAAGAACTAGTTCAAGGAAGGTCTCAATATGGGGAGATTTCTCCAAGAATAGTATCAAGGTGAAGCTTGCAAGGAGAGGAAGAGATTGGTGGTCTCCACTTTGAGTTTGGTGCAAGATTGGTGAGGATTAGAGATGAAGAAGCAAGAAGAAGGAGAGAAACTTGCTACAAAAGCCCTAGACTCAAATGGGCTGGAACATGGAGAATGGAATGCAATGGAGGGTGAGTTCCTCTTTGTTAACAAAGGGGAGGTTGGGTCCCACAACTTAATGAACTTGGGTGGCTGATATCATCTCTTTCGGTACCTCGGATGAATTCGACGAAGAAGGAAGAAATGATCGTCGAAATATCTAGTTTCTAAAAAGTCTATGTTTCGCGGGTTTCGGGAATATCAAGTTTTGGGTACAGATTTGGTGTGCAATGACTGTTTTACCCTCAAGGCCAAGAATTCGGGTTTCGGGGCCTCGAATGGACACGGGATTAACATGAAAGTTGTAAGAATCCACAAGGTGAATGCAACGGGCCAAAAACACCATACACAACAAATCGGGAAAATCCATCAAGAAAATGCAACGCCAAAAAGGGAACCCCCAAAGGGCCCCACAAGCTACCAAAGCATTCAAAAGCCCAAAACTAGGATCAAAACTATTCCAAACCCAACTTAATCAAAAATCACCAATCAAGCTTAGCACTAACACGCAACTTAATTAGTACTAATCGGGTTCACTCGAGTCGGGGTCTTACAGAATCCCTAAGGTGCATAAAGAGCCCGGAATGTCTCTAAACTCAAGGAGTACCAAGTGATCATCACAATAGACATACGGGGTCCTTATTCACTTGATTTATATCGAATCCCGATACTTGTCCCGTAATTCAAGAAATGTGATTTATCATTCCTGAAAACACCGAAATTGGAACTAGAGCTTTTGCTAGCCCCGACATGCACTTCCCGTTTGAAAATGAAATTAGTGCTTTTAAGCACCCCGTCCCGCCCGTTTATTAAAGTGCATTAAACATGATTTGTACATGACTTGTTTTACATGATTTGACCTATGAGTCGGCACCACTAAGCTTGGCTTTCCTTGCCGGTTTGATCGACCGACTTGGAGACCCCTTCCCGTCCCGCCAGCTGCAGTCTTGGATCCCGCTACCCGGTTATTACCGTGGTCTTGTCCCGATACCCGGTTCGCTACCGTGGTCCCGTCCCGTATTGTATTATATATGTATATGTTACTTATGTTGCATCTCCTCACTTCGGTGACTGAGACAACATCCCGATATACTCTTGTCACTTCGGTGATAGAGGATTTAGCTATGTGTGGTTGCCATCTTGTGTGTTTCCCGTTTCCTTGGTTACCTTACATGTTTTATCTTGCATATGTATTTGGATAAATGTTTATCTTGTTTTATGAAACTAATGCTTTGACAGGTTTAAATGATTTTCAAGGTATTTTCTATATTGCTATGTCTTTTCATTCGTTTGCCAAACCGTCGTGTTTGACACTTGTCTTTGGTACTCAGGTCCCGTTGTTGGTCTCCCCGAGGAGGAGCTCGAGGTTGCGGTTGGCGAACCGCAACGACTAGTTGAGTGGCACGCCGATGATGTCATCTAGACATTCGGGTGCTTGAGTTGCGTAACACCTTTTGGGTTGTAACTAACCATTCTTTTGGGAAACTTGATACTGTATTCATTGGCCTTTGTTGGCCTCTATTTTTGGGAACAATGTAATTAAACTACTTTGTTGTAAACCTTAACTTTATTTTGGGGTTATAGCTTTAATGATCATTGCTCATTTTGATACTAGTATGAGACATACTTTAAATCTTATATCTTGGACATGAATGTATGAAATATGATTTGCTACACGCTTCCGCACATAAAAGAAATATTCATGTCGATGTGTTATCCTCACCGCGGACACCTGTGGGAAATCGCGTGTACGAGTGGCATCCTTCTTGATGGACTCGTATACGTTTTGTTGGTTTAGTTTCAATAAATTGGAACAATCATACATCATAGTACAACATATCATATAAATACATCACATTAACAGTCTCGATCCCGGATTAGGCCCGCCTTCTTAGTGGGGACCCGGTCCGGGGTCGCGATAGTTAGACACAACCCAAAATGTGTTACGCAACTCAAGCACCCGAATGTCTAGACGACATCATCGGCGTGCCACTCAACTAATTGCTGCGGTTCGGCAACCGCAACCTCGAGCTCCTCCTCGGGGAGACCAACAACGGGACCTGAGTACCAAAGACAAGTGTCAAACATGACGGTTTGGCAAACGGGTGAAAAGACATAACAATATAGAAAATACCTTGAAAATCATTTAAACCTGTCAAAGCATTAATTTCATAAAACAAGAGAAACATTTGATCAAATACATATGCAATATAAAAACATGTAAGGTATCCAAGGAAACGGGAAACAGACAAGATGGCAACCACACATAGCTAAGTCCTCTATCACCGAAGTGACATGAGTATATTGGGATGTTGTCTCAGTCACCGAAGTGAGGAGATGCAACATAAGTAACATATACATAATATAATACAATACGGGACGGGTCCACGGTAGCGAACCGGGTATCGGGACAAGACCACGGTAATAACCGGGTAGCGGGATCCAAGACTGTAGCTGGCGGGACGGGAAAGGGTCTCCAAGTCGGTCGATCAAACTGGCAAGGAAAGCCAAGCTTAGTGGTGCCGACTCATAGGTCAAATCATGTAAAACAAGTCATGTACAAATCATATGTAATGCACTTTAATAAACGGGCGGGACGGGGTGCTTAAAAGCACTAATTTCATTTTCAAACGGGAAGTGCATGTCGGGGCTAGCTAAAGCTTTAGTTTCAAATTCAATGTTTTCGGGAATGATAAATCACATTTCTTGAAATTCGGGACAAGTATCGGGATTCGATATAAATCAAGTGAATAAGGACCTCGTATGTCTATTGTGATGATCACTTGGTACTCCTTGAGTTTAGAGACATTCCGGGCTCTTCATGCACCTTAGGGATTCAAACCCTAATCGAGTTTTAAATAAACAAAGCCTAAATGAGAAGGGAACCTAAGCACAACGTTAATCTAGTAGTACCTTACAACTTGCTCATTCATCGAAAGGAAAACGGATTCGCAATATCCAAACAAACGAATTTCGCGTTTAGATAAAAGAAAGGATATCCCGTCGTTCCGTACCGTTCAAGATCGAACTAGATTAAGTACCGATGCAACTGGATTAACCGTGAGGAAATGACGGTTCAACCATCCTCAAAAGAAGTCCAGCAGGTCCACAAAAGGGTCACTAAGTTCCACTTAAGGTCCACCTAAACATCGGGTAAAAGGTTCATTTTTCTGCAGGGTTTCCAGTTGGGCCGGTCGACCTAGCCCATGGCCGGTCGACCGCGTACACAGGGGCTCGGTCGACCGGCCATGGGCCAGGTCGACCGGGAGTTGTAACTTAAAATACAGGAACAGTGTTTTGGTCAGGCTCCAGAGAGCCTGACCTCTGTGTCGCCGGTCGACCGCGCCCTAGGCCGGTCGACCGCGTGCTCTGCAGAACTGAGACTCCCGCAGTTTAGCAGGTTGCCCAACAGGGGGGCCTGTTCCAGTGTCGCCGGTCGACCGCGCCCCTTGGCCGGTCGACCGCGTGAATGGCGTAACAGAACCCAGGTTCTGTTACAGCAGTTCAGTGATCTTCCCATTTTTTTTCTATCTTTTCTACATTGTCTACAAACCTGATTAGCAATCTCATATGTGATTAAAACAAGCTTTCAAGAACTAAAATGAGCATTTATTACCAATCTAAACAAGTCATTAATATCTCAACATTTTAGGTGAAAACATAAATGCATTTCCTTAGAACTCATTCAAAGACAAAAGAGTCAAAACATCCACTTGCCTTAAGTCTTCAATCAATGAAAAACAAGCTCTTAGCACTCTTGCAAGACAAGGATACAAGCTCTAACAAAAACCCCTAAAACAAACCCTAAAATGGGTCAAAACAATGAAGAAGAGGAGAGAGCTTTCAATATTGAAAATGTAGCTTCTCTAAGGCTAGAAGAACACTAATCTAGAAGATTAGGAAGAGATCTTACCAATAGGTTCCCCAAATGAGTAAAGCAAGCTAGAAGAAGATCTTGGAGAGATGGGATTCCTTCAAAAATAGTGTCAATGGAGAGCCCTTGAAGTGGAGAAGAAGATCATGTAATCTTTTGAGATGATGGTGCAAGCTTGGGTGATGCTTGATGATGGAGAAGCAAGGAGAGAAAGGGAAACCCTAGGCTCAAGTAAAAGTTGCTGGAAAAGAGAGAATGAAGGAGATGGGTTCTCTTTTATAAGCTACACAAGTGGGCTCCACCATCTAGTAACCTAGTTGGGCTGAAATAGTGGTTTTCGGGACTTCGGATGAAATCGACGAAGAAGGAAGAAATGATCGTCGAAATATCTAGTTTCTAAAAAGTTTATGTTTCGCGGGTTTCGGGATTAACACTAATTTGGTACGGATTTAGTGTAAAAGTACTATTTTGCCCTTGAAGCTAGAAAAGTCAAGTTTCGGGGTTTCGAACGGGAACGGGATCAACATGAAAGTTGAAAGCAATAACGAGATAAACAAAACGGGATAAAATACAAATCAAGAAAACCAATATAAAACCTCAAGCACACAAAAAGCCATAAACAAGGAACCCCTAAAGGGCCCCACTAATAGCAAAGTACTCAAAATCCCCAAAGCTATTCCAAAGCTATTCTAAACCACTAAACCAAACTCCACAAGACAAATCAAGACTAACACGCAACTAACTAAGCACTAATCGAGATCACTCGGGTCGGGGTCTTACACAAAGCATGAAAACATATGATTAAGAAAAGTAAGGCTTACTTAGAGATTTAACTTCATTAATCCAAGCTTTAGCTTTCCAAATGTCCTTTAGCCATCCTTAGCTCATTCCCCTTTGATTGGCCTCAAAACATTTCAAGGAGGGCCTCTTTGTTCGTCAAAATTTCTTTAGGAATGAGCTTCTTTTTATACACAAAAATGCCCAACGGCTAGTCCCGGTCGACCTGCCCCTGTGCCCGGTCGACCTGGCCTTCAACAGTCATAAATCTAACCATTTGAAAATAGCTCCAACGGCTCTTTCCCTGTCGACCCGCAGTGGGCTCGGTCGACCGGGTCCATGGGCTTGGTCGACCGGCCACACTGCGGGTCGACTGGGCCTGGGACCTTTTTCCCAAAAAATTGTATTCTTTAAAGAATTTTCTTGTGGGCACTTTTGGGACATGGAATCAAGCTTGGAATCATGATTTTAATTCAATGTAAGTTCTTTTAAAATCATTAAACATAAAAAGCCTAAAATGATTTGAAAGATTTAAAACATAGGCTAACTTGATTCATAAAACTTCTTTTCAAAACTATTTGCATCCAAGTTTAAAATCTAAAACATACATGAAACATTATTTCTAAAAGACATAAAAACAATGCATGAGACAATCAAGATTTCAAGTTTTCTTAAATCAATGAATGTGAGAAAGTTCAAATGATGCTAAGATGATAATGCATCCATCAAATTGCAACACACAAAATTCCTAACAATCTCCCCCTTTACAATTTGATGGCAAACCTTACTCAACACTGAATTTACTCACTGAGTCTTCAGCTCCCCCTAAGCTGGACAAGTCTTGAAATCTCTTGGATGCTTCTTCTCTTAGCTTGGGCTCTAGTTCATTTTCTTCAATCTTCTTGATGCTTGGAGCTTGATCATTCTTCAAGCTTTCTTTCCATCTTTCTCTCTTTGACCAAGCATCTTCTCTAGCTTCCAAGCTCTCTCTTCTTTCAACTCTCCCCCTTTGACCATGCACTCTCTCCTTTTGGCAAGATATGCATTCTCTCCCCCTGTAGAAGATTATACAATATCTCGCCTTAGGATGTATGGACATACTCTCTCCCTTTAGACAACTTGATTGTTCTCTTTCCCTTTGACATTAAATTGCAAAGGTACCTACACACATGAAATAAGGAAAATACCTTTTAGTAGCACCTGTTAACAAAAGAAAACGAAAATGAAATACATAACAGGCCATCATGTATGGAAGAAGTCTCTAAGGGTTCAAAGCCAATACAAAGGTCAATTTGATCAAAACTAATACTTCCTATGAAGGTTTACACTCCCCCTCAATCCATTCTCTTCTTTTGTCAAACTTTTGACAAATATTTAACTATTTGGAGCAAGAAGAAGATGGTTTTACCAATTGAGGAAACACTTCAAGGAAAGAATTAGACACATATAACTATAGAGCTCAATATGATCAAATTGCCAATATAAAGAGCAAAGCCATGGAGAAAACCGATCATGGATACCAATTGGAATGTATATAAAACAAATATACCAATTGAGATTGAAGGATATGACTATTAAAACAATCACTCTAACATGGAGTTAAAAAGAATATAACTATTAGGAAAAATCCAAATTAGAGCTATCCATGATGTTATGGGGTTTACTAAACATAGCATCAATCAATATAACTATGAAAATCATATGCTATGAAAGTTTTGAAATCATTTCATCCAATCTTTAACTATGACTATCAAGTGCAAGATGAGTGAAATGAAATTCTAACATGAAGCCAACCTCAACTATTAACCAACCAATATTATGATTACATAAACATGGTGGTCATGAGATTTACCTATATGAGCAAGAGAGGTGGCAAACATGAAAAATTATGATGCTAGTGGAATGTAACATGGAACAAAAATATATAACTATAAAGTTCAATCCAATATACATGGTCTATCACATTCTCAAGATATGACATCAATTCGATATTACAACAATCGAAAATTATACCAATTGAAACCAATTGAATTTGAAAACATGATTAAGAGCAAGGATGTGACAAATACAAAATTCCATCAAGCATCATAAATGGATATTCATCAGTTTTAAAGATATAACTAATGAGCATAGTGATGAACATGAGAAATTGCATAAAAAGATATAACTTAGAAGAACATGCAATTTACAAAGTGTCAAAATCATATGAATTCAACATCTAAGATATCCATCAAACAATAGATATAACTATAAAAATACAAGGAATGGATTTCAAAGAGGTTCATATGATCAAGATCACTACTATGAAGTTGAAACATGTATAAGAATGACATCTATAAGAGAATATACATGAAACAACATCATAACCATCCATTTCAAAAATAATGACTTAGAAAGCATAAAGGATGAATTTGAGAGCTCTAGTATGGTATCTTCAAATATAACTTAGATTACAACCATACGTGGAACTCATTGACATTTGCATAGAGAGGATCAATTACAATCAAGATCTAACTCATACTATATCATCAACAAAGAATACAACCATGTGTGTACAAGTAGGTATGAAGTTAGAAGGATATATATAGATGAAAATGGATCTCATATATGGGTTTACCTATAAAAAACAATGGTTTAAATCCAATTCATCTGAGATGATCCATTAATCTATCATGCAAAATCTCTACCCTTAGCAAATGTACTAAGCTTACAATGCAATGGAAAGGGATATGAAGATCATATCAAATGAGTATAGCATAAAAAAACTCATATGTACTTTTGAATCTCAAATAATCATGAAACAAAAGATTTTACTATAAAGTGCATAAACAACATCAATTTGCATTAATGAAAAGATATACAAAGTTAAGAAAAATATGCAAATCAATGAGACCATACCGAACCATGCAATGTAAAACATCAAAATCAATTTGCTTTTGAAAGAATGTGACTTTGTTGAGTAAAGAAGCAAATTGTTTGTAAATTTCATTTCCTTTCAAAAGATATATTCATAACTAGGCACAAGGAAATAAATTCAAGGAAAATGCTTTTATAAATATAACCAATAAAGCTTAGAACATTTTCCAACATCAATTGATCATGAAAAATCTTAGCTATGAAAGCTTATGTAATCACAATCAATTGAGCATAAATAGAAATGCACTACAAGAGATATAATTATATGATCAAAATGCAAATCTATCATGATAATATTGCAATCAAAGGATTTTGAAAACCATGAGATATAACATGAAGACAAAATCAAATGACTACAAAAAAACATTGCATTTTAAGAGATGTGACTATATACAGACAAAATGCAAATGTAACAAGACCAACAATAAGATATAACTAAAAAGAATTGGTTGGTCTAGAGAGGTTCAAGGCCTTAAGGATAGTTTAAATGTCTACCTTTGAAGATTCAGCTAAGGTCTTGAAAAGGTTGTCCTTGAGAATTCACTTTGAAGTCCCACCAACTCTTGAAGATTTAACTCGAAAAAGTTTTAGAGTGGTGAAAAGATTCGTTGGGGAAATAAAGAGCTAGGAAGGAAAAAATAAATTTCGATCATAGTGGAAATCATTTTAAAGATATGCAATAAAACACAACACTAGGGTTCTAATCCAGATAAGGATCAACTCCGGGTTGTTAAGCCCTATAATGGAGTAAACCGCTTTGATACCACTTGTAAGTCCATGAATCCAAACCCTAGAGGGGGGTGAATAGGATGATCTACACTTAATGACTAATTATGGCCAACTTTAATTTCTTAACAATCAACTAGTCACATGTGATGATATGGAACTAAAGTACGGAAGATAACAAAAACAATCATCACAAAGCATACACCATAAGACAAGGATTTATAGTGGTTCGGCCTCAATGCCTACATCCACTACCGTCTTGTGATCCAACACCCCACCTGATTTCCACTATTTATGCTTTTCAATAGGCTAAGCAATAACCTTTACAACATGCTTTCCAAGGCTAAGTAATAACCTCTTACACTATGCTTTTCTTAGGCTAAGCAATAACCTCTTCAACCAAAAGGTTGGTTATCTCTCTAAGTAGTGTCTAAAATACACTTGATGGAGATACAATTATAGCTCAATACAATTGCCTTTTAAATAGGCGGATATGAAAGTGAAAATCTAATTCACACACAAACACTATGAATGCAAAGATGAATGCACAATGTATATGTATGATGTCCTCAATCAATTTGAAAATAAAAGCTCATAAATGTATGCCAAAGGCTTTTGAAAGTTTTAGCTCATAAAAACATTTGTGATTGAGGAAAGAATGCTAATCACATGTTTAAAAACAACTTGTAAAAGATTTAACAATCTAGTTCAAGCAAGTTGTGAAAGTTTAAGAACAAAACATGTGATGCATAAGGATTTCAATCAAATTAACAATGAAGCTTAATATATATATGCTTAAAGCATTTGAAAGTGTAAAACACAAAAAATAGATTTGATTGAAATCAAGGGACAAATTACATGTACTTAAAATACAACTTGAAAATGATATACCTATCAAAGCTAAGCAAGTTGTGAAACTTTAAAACTAAAGTACATATGATTTGTGAAGTTGTTGAATCTAAAACATAAGATAGATTTGAAAGTGATTTTCTTATGATGGAAAACAACAACCAAAGATTCAACCAAGTATTGGAATCATGTTTACATATAATTTCAAAGATGTTTACAAAAACATGATTTACTTAGATATACCAATTTAAGTACTACTTGGTTTGAATCAAAGTGTTGCATCCAAAACAATAAATCAATTCAAAACATATACATGTTAAGGACACAACAAATAATAGTTTATCATGCTAGAAAAGATTTACCAATATTTAAAACAAAGCATGAAAACATATGATTAAGAAAAGTAAAGCTTACTTAGAGATTTAATTTTATTAATCCAAGCTTTAGCTTTCCAAATGTCCCTTAGCCATCCTTAGCTCATTCCCCTTTGATTGGCCTCAAAACATCTCAAGGAGGGCCTCTTTGTTCCTCAAAATGTCTTTAGTAATGAGCTTCTTTTTATACACAAAAATGTCCAACGGCTAGTCCCCGGTCGACCTGCCCTGTGCCCGGTCGACCTGGCCTTCAACGGTCATAAATCTGACCGTTTGAAGAGAGCTCCATTGGCTCTTTCCCATTCGACCCGCCGTGGGCTTGGTCGATCAGGTCCATGGGCTCGGTCGACCGGCCACACTGCGGGTCGACTGGGCCTGGGACCTTTTTCCCCAAAAATTGTATTCTTTAAAGATTTTTCTTGTGGGGACTTTTGGGACATGGAAAAAGGCTTGGAATCATGATTTTAATTCAATCTAAGTTCTTTTAAAATCATGAAACATAAAAAGCCTAAAATGATTTGAAAGATTTAAAACATAGGCTAGCTTGATTCATAAAACTTCTTTTCAAAACTATTTGCATCCAAGTTTAAAATAAAAAACATACATGAAACATTATTTCTAAAAGACATAAAAACAATGCCTGAGAAAATCAAGATTTCAAGTTTTCTTAAATCAATGCATGTGAAAAAATTCAAATGATGCTAAGATGATAATGCATCCATTAAATTGCAATACACAAAATTCCCAACAACTGACACAGTGAAGCAAACAAAATTGCAAATGATGAAATTTGAAACCATTGTTATGGAAGAAGATGCGACATTTGATCAATTTAATGCAAAGCTGAATGATATTGTCAATTATATTTTCATTCTGGGTGAAGAAATACCAGAAAATAAGATTGTCAAGAAAATTCTGAGATCTCTACCTTTGAGGTTCAATTCTAAAGTTTATGTTATAGAAGAAAATAAGAATCTTGATACCTTCAAAGTCAACCAGCTGGTTGGAATTCTTCAGACACTTGAAGAAAACCGTTCAGATAAAAGAAAATCAAATGAGAAGGGTATTGCTTTGTAAGCCATCTTAGAATCAAGAAGGAAACCTTTAAAGAAAATTGAGTTTGACTCTGAATCTGAGGCTGAAGATAATATGGCTGAGTTTATGAGATTCTTCAAGAAATACATGAAGTCAAAACAAGCCAATTGGAAGAATTTCAAATCTAAGAAGAAGGACCCCACAAAAGGGACAAAGTGTTTTAAGTGTCAAGGCTATGGTCACTATGCTAATTAGTGTGCCTACAAGAAAAAGAGTAAAAAAAAATAATGGCTCTCAATACAACTTGGGATGAAGAATCTTCTGAAGAAGAAAAGGAAGATGAAAAAGATCCTACAGATGATCCTTCAAATAATGTGAATGCCAAGTTTGTGGCATTCACGGTCAAGTTTCTGTCTGACAATGATAATGATGATGAGATGTCAGATAAAGAAAAAGATTGGGAAGAGTTGTACCATACTACCTATGTTGATTGTGTCAAGATGACCAGGTATGGTAAAAAGATCACTATCAAGTTCAAGGCTGTTCAAGAAGAAAATTTTGCATTGAAGATTGAATTAGAACAAGTGCTTAAACAGGTTTATCCCTTGGAAAATCAGAAAAATTGCATTGCTAGAAATTTGATTATTCATGGTCAAAAATTTGAGAAGGCTGAACAAGAAATTGTGAATCTGAAGAAGGAGATGGTAATTGTGAAAGCTGAAAATAAAGATTTGAAAGGGAGACTGAACATCAATATGTTTGAGTTAGAAATCAAACAGGCTTCTCTAAATAAGATGAACACTGGTTCGAAGATTCTTACAAACATCTTGTACAGTCAGAAGTCTCCTTTTGATGGAAGCGGTCCCAGTTTTGATCATGGTGCATCCACCTCGGGTATTAATGGTAAAACATTTTTTGTTTCAAGTGTTGCACATACTACACATGTTTATAATGTGCTGAGTAGTACCAAGAAAAAGAATGTGCAACGCGCTGCACGCACATCCACTTGTTATCATTGTGAATTAAAAGGACACATCCGTCCCCCTTGCGAGAAACTAAATAGTCTACCAAAGACCTAGCAATGGATGAAGAATTTTTCTCCACCCAAGACGGCACAAATTTGGGTTAGAAAATTTGATTTGCCTCAGGAGTTTACTCACACTCTACTGAAAGATCAAACTACACAAGTGTGGGTGTCTATATATAAAATGCCCTGATCAAGGAGATCAAGCTCTCACCCCTAGTGCTGTTACGAAGATACGTTCTGGGGGAGTTGCAATTGGGGGAAAGCTATTGATCCTAATTGATAAGAAAGCTGCATTTTATTATATTTGGCTCTGTCAGTAATGGACAAAAATGCTGAAAAAGGTGACAGATCAAGGGGCAGAATAAGTAGTTCCGAGGAAGTATGAGACAATGCAGATCTACTTGTGCTGATTGCTTTCTTTAAATTTGTAAGACCCCGACCCGAGTGACCTCGATTAGTGTTGATTAAGTTACGTGTTAGTTCTAAGTGTGTTTAGTGTGTTTTGGTTTAGATTGGGTTTAGAATAACTTTGATATAGCTTTGGGGAATTTTGAGTGCCTTTGTGATTTAGTGGGGCCCTTTGGGGGTTCCTTTTTATGACTTTTCGTGTTCTTGGGGGATTAATTGAGATTCTTTGGATTTGTGTTTTATCCCATTTTATTAATCTCGTCAATCTCTACAACTTTCATGTTGATCCCGTTCCCGTTCTGAATCCCGAAACCCGACTTCCATTGCTTGAGGGCAAAACAGTCTTTTTACACTAAATCTGGACCAAATATTTGATATTCCTGAAACCCGCGAAACATATACTTTTTGGAAACTAGAAATTTCGACGATCACTTCTTCCTTCTTCGTCGATTTCATCCGAGGTCCTGAAAACTACTGTTTCAGCCTTCCAAGTTTCCTAAGGGGTGGAGCCCACTTGCAAATGCTATATAAGCACTCATCTCCTTCCTTTCTCTTTTTCCAGCAACTTTCCTCTTGTCTAGGGTTTTTTCCTCATTCTTCTTCTTCCTCTTACTCTCTTCATCTCAATCCCTCACCAAGCTTGCACCAACATCATAATGGAGATCACCATTCTCTTCCTCTCCTTTAAGGCTTTCCATTGATACAATTTGAGAAGAAATCCACCATCTCCAAGGCTTGCTTTGAGCTAGACCTTGCCATATGGGGACCTTCTAAGTAAGCTCTCTCACTAATCTCTTAGATTTGAGTTCTTGTCGCGACCCCGGACCGGGTCATCGGGCCTAATCCGGGATCGGGACGCTAAAATAATGAAAAGTATGTATGATTGATAGTGCATGAATTAAATCCAAGCCAAAACGTATACGAGTCCATCAAGAAGGATGCCACTCGTACACGCGATTTCCCACAGGTGTCCGCGGTGAGGATATCACATCGACATGAATATTTCTTTTATGTGCGGAAGCGTGTAGCAAATCTATTTTCATACATTCATGTCCAAGATACAAGATTAACGCATATTTCATACTAGTATCAAAATGAGCAATGATCATTAAAGCTATAACCCCAAAATAAAGTTAAGGTTTACAACAAAGTAGTTTAATTACATTGTTCCCAAAAATAGAGGCCAACAAAGGCCAATGAATAAAGTATCAAGTTCCCCAAAAGAATGGTTAGACACAACCCAAAATGTTACGTCACTCAGCACCCGAATGTCTAAATGACATCATCGGCGTGCCACTCAACTAATCATTGCGGTTCGCCGACCGCCACCTCAAGCTCCTCCTCGGGGAGACCAACAACGGGACCTGAGTACCAAAGCAAAGGGTCAAACACAACGGTTTGGCAAACGGGTAAAAAGACATAACAATAAAGAAAATACCTTGTAAAACATTTAAACCTGTCAAATCAATAGCTTAATAAAACAAGAGAGACATTTGTTCAAATATATATGCAGTATAAAACATGTAAGGTATCCAAGGAAACGGGAAACAGACAAGATGGCAACCACACATAGCTAAGTCCTCTATCACCGAAGTGACATGAGCATATCGGGATGTTGTCTCAGTCACCGAAGTGAGGAGATGCAACATAAGTAATATATACATAATATAATACAATACGAGATGGGACCACGGTAGCGAACCGGGTATCGGGACAAGACCACGGTAATAACCGGGTAGCGGGATCCAAAACTGCAGCTGGCGGGACGGGAAAGGGTCTTCAAGTCGGTAGATCAAACCGGAAAGGAAAGCCAAGCTTAGTGGTGCCGACTCATAGGTCAAATCATGTAAAACAAGACATGTACAAATCATATGTAATGCACTTAAATAAACGGGCGGGACGGGGTGCTCAAAAGCACTAATTTCATTTTCAAACGGGAAGTGCATATCAGGGCTAGCAAAAGCTCTAGTTTCAAATTCATTGTTTTCGGGAATGATAAATCACATTTCTTGAAATTCGGGACAAGTGTCGGGATTCGATATAAATCAAGTGAATAAGGACCCCGTATGTCGATTGTGATAATCACTTAGTACTCCTTGAATTTAGAGACATTCCGGGCTCTTTATGCTCCTTAGGGATTCAAACCCTAATCGAGTTTTAAATAGACAAAACATAAAAGGGATGGGATCCTAAGCACAATGTTAATCTAGTAGTACCTTACAACCTACTCATTCATCGAAGGGAAAACGGATTCGCGATATCCAAACAAACGAATTTCGCGTTTAGATAAAAGAAAGGATATCCCGTCGTTCCGTACCGTTCAAGATTGAACTAGGTTAAGCACCGATACAACCGGATTAACCGTGAGAAAATGTCGGTTCAACCATCCTCAAAATAAGTCCATCGGATCCACAAAAGGGTCACTAAGTTCCATTTAAAGTCCATCTAATCTTAGGGTGAAAAGTCAGTTTTCAGTAGGTTTCCAGTTGGGCCGGTCGACCTGGCCCATGGCCGGTCGACCGCGTACACAGAGGGCTCGGTCGACCGGCCAAGGGCCAGGTTGACCGGGAGTTGTAACTTTAAATGGGTGACTAGTGTTTTGGTCAGGCTCCAGAGAGCCTGACCTCTGTGTGGCCGGTCGACCGCGCCCCTTGGCCGGTCGACCGCGTGCACTGCGGAACAGAGGATCCCGCAGTGCAGCAGGTCTTCTAACTGGGGGCCTGTTCCAGTGTCCCCGGTCGACCGCGCCCCTTGGCCGGTCGACCGCGTGAACTGCGTAACAGAACCCTGGTTTTGTTACAGCGGTTCAGTGGTTCTACTCATTTTTCCTATCTTTTCTTTCCTTTCTTAAAACCTGATGAGTAATCCAAAGCATGGATAAAACAAGCTATCAAGAACTAAAATGAGCATTTATTTCCAATCTAAACAAGTCATTAATATCTCAAAATGTTAGGTGAAAACATAAATGCATTTCATCAAAACTCATTCAAATGAAAAAGTATCAAATCATCCACTTGCCTTAAGTCTTAAATCAATGGAAAACAAGCTCTTATGCACCCTTGCAAGTCAAGAACACAAGCTCTACAAAAACCCCCAAAACAAACCCTAAAATGGGTCAAAACAATGAAGGAGAAGAGAGAGCTTTCAATAATGAAAATGTAGCTTCTCTAAGGCTAGAAGAACACTAATCTAGAAGATTAGGGAGAGATCTTACCAATAGGTTCTCCAAATGAACAAAGCAAGCTAGAAGAAGGCCTTGGAGAGATGGGATTCCTCCATAAATGGTACCAATGGAGAGCCCTTGAAATGGAGAAGAAGATAATGAAATCCTTTGAGATGATGGTGCAAGTTTGGTGATGCTTGAGCAAGGAGAATAAGAGAAAAGTGCACACAAACCCTAGGTTCAGTTGTTGTGCTGGAAAAAGAGAGAATGAGGGAGATAAGCTCTCTTTTACAAGCTACACAAGTGGGCTCCACCAACTAAGAACTTAAAAAGGCTGAAATAGTGGTTTTCGGGACTTCGGATGAAATCGACGAAGAAGGAAGAAATGATCGTCGAAATATCTAGTTTCTAAAAAGTTTATGTTTCGCGGGTTTCGGGATTAACAATAATTTGGTACAGATTTAGTGTAAAAGTACTGTTTTGCCCTTGAAGCTAGAAAAGTCAAGTTTCGGGGTTTCGAACGGGAACGGGATCAACATAAAAGTTGAAGGTAATAACAAAACAAGTAAATCGGGATAAAATACAAATCAAGAAAACCAAGATAAAACCTCAAGTACACGCAAAGTCATAAACAAGGAACCCCCAAAGGGCCCCACTAATACCAAAGGCACTCAAAATCCCCAAAGCTATTTCAAAGCTACTCTAAACCAACTAAACCAAAATCCACAAAACAAATCAAGACTAACACGCAACTAACTAAGCACTAATCGAGATCACTCGGGTCGGGGTCTTACAATTCTTGTGATCTTAGAGGAGCTCCACTTCCATTATTGGAAGCTCTCTCTTCCTATTTCTTTGTTTGGCCCATTTTAGGGTTTGTTTTTGGGGGTTTTTGTAGAGATTGTGGTTTGAGCTTGGAGAAGAGATTAGGAGCTTGATTTGCTTAGCTTGGACTTGAGGCAAGTGGATGAATGGTTATTTTGAGCTTTTAATGATTTTGATAAAATGCATTGATGATTTCCTACTACTATTGATTTGCATTGATTGAAATAAATGTGCATTAATGACTCCTATTAGTTCATTTAATGGTTTTGGAAATGTGGTTGGTAGATTTCATTTATTGCTTGATTATGGTTTAAATGACTCCTTGTGGTTGGGATTTTCTTTCCCCTTTTGTGGTTGAATGAGATGGAGGAGAATGAAGTATTTTGACTGGTGATTATAGAAGTGTTTATGTGGAGTTTGAAGGATGTTAGAAAGGAATATTGGGCCTCCCTTGTGGAGTGGAATTGTGGCTAAGAGAGTTGTGAGGAGTGGAAATGAAATGGGAGCAGAATTGTCCCGGAACTCATGTCTGGGCAGTTCGCTCGAGCGAACCTGGTGGTAGCTCGAGCGAAGTGTCCAGAACAGGTTCCGAACCATTCCAGTAGACAGTTCGCTCGAGCGAACCCCTTATTCGCTCAAGCGAACCCTCCCAAAACTATATCAGGCTCGTCACAGAACCTCGTTAGTTCGAGCGAACTAATTGTTCGCTTGAGCCAACAGAGCGAACCCCTTATTCGCTCGAGCAAACTCCCCCAGAAGGTTTATCAAAGCGTCATAGAACCTTGTTCGCTCAAGCCAACATGTTCGCTCGAGCGAACCCGTTATCCACTCGAGTGAACCTCCCAAAAAGTCATTCCAGAGAGCTCATCGCTCGAGCAAACTCCCTGTCCGCTCGAGCGATCAGCACTGTTCACCTAGGACTAATCTGTGAACAAAAATGAAGTGTTTATTTGAGAGAGAGGCGTTTGTTGGGAACCCTATTGTGATAGGAAAACTAGCAACCATTGTGTAGTAACCATTTGAAAAGAGAAATCAAATCACAAGTCTTCATTTAAGTTTTGAAAATCCTAAGGTGTATAAAGAGCCCGAGATGTCTCCAAACTCAAGGAGTACCAATTTTTATTGTATATGACATATGGTACCTTTATTCACTTTGTTTGAATTTCGAATTCCGATATTTGTCCCGAACCTCTTGAATTATGATTTACTATCCCCGAAAAATACTGAAATTGCGATTGTAGCGTTCTTGCTAATCCCGACATGCACTTCCCGTTTTACATGCTATTTATGCCTTTGAGCATCCCGTCCCGCCCGTTTATACAAGTGCATCATATGAATTTTGTACATGTCTTGATTGTGCTATTTGACCTATGAGTCGGCACCACTAAGCTTGGATAACCTTGCCGGTCTGATCCACCGACTTGGAAATCCCCCTCCTGTCCCGCCAGCTGCAGTTTGGATCCCGCTACTCGGTTATTACCATGGTATTGTCTCGATGCCGCAGATTGCTACTGTGGTTCCCGATGCCCGGTTCGCTACCGTGGTCATGTCCCATATTTATTATATATATGTATATGTTATGTTGCATCTCCTCACTTCAGTGACTGAGATCAACATCCCAATATGCTCATGTCACTTCGGTGATAGAGGACGTAGCTCCGTATGGTTGCCATTTTGCTGTTTCCCGTATTCCTTGGATACCTTACATGTTTTCTATTGCATTTATGTCAAATAAATGATCATCCTGTTTTATGAGATTTATTTTTTTAACAGGTTTAAATGTTTTCCAAGGTAATTTAAATTGTGGTCATATCTTTTCACCCATTTGCCAAACCGTCGTGTTTGACCCTTGTTTTGGTACTCAGGTTCCGTCGTCTGCTTTCCCGAGGAGGAGCACGAGGAGGCAGTTGGAGAAGCACAACGCCTAGTTGAGTGGCACACCGATGATGTCATTTAGACATTTGGGTGCTTGAGCTACGTAACATTTTAGGATGGAGCCTAACCATTCTTTTGGGGTATAGATACTTTGTTATATTGGCCTTTGTTGGCCTCTAATTTTGGGGAAATGTAACTAAATGATTTTGTTATAAACCTTAACTTACTATTGGAAATTAGCCATTGATCATTGCTCATTTTGATACTGGTATTAAATATGTGTTAATCTTGTTATCTTGGACATGAATGTATGAATTAGATTTGCTACACGGTTCCGCACATTAAAAGAAATATTCATGTTAATGTGATATCCTCACCGCGGATACCTGTGGGAAATCGCGTGTTCGAGTGGCATCTCTGATGGACTCGTATACATTTTATTAAATTAATTCATAATGTTGACATGGATTAATGTATCATCATTCATCTTATCCACTTCTACATTCTATTCATTAGCATCCCAATCTCGGATTGTGCTTGCGTGGGACCTGGTCCGGGGTCGCGACAAAATTCAATGTATTTTGGGTTTCCTTTTGGGTAGATCAATTGGTATTGTTCTTGGGAATTTTATCCATGAATTGCCAAAGGGGGAGATTATTAGATTTTTATTTATTGGCTAATTCATGGGTTAGACAAAACTCTGGGGTCCATTGAGTTGTATTCTTTATTTAGAAAAGGACTCTGAAGTTAGAAGATGGGAAGGACTCTAAGAAGAAAATCTGAAAGAATTAAAAGAAGAAAATTGGAAGAAAGAGTGTTGAATTTCGGGATCTTCCAGAATGCAGTCGGCTCGATCGACACAAATTTGTCCCAAAATGTACATATTTCGTCACCGAAACTAATTAAGACGAAAATTTTTCGTCACCCGTTTTGTTGCCAAAGCCTTGTCGCTAAAAGGTATTGGAGACAAAAAAAAATTCGTCATTGAAAAAGATAAATTTGTGACGATTTTTTTGGTCTCCAATACACTCTATTGGGAACATACTTGTAAGTAATTAGTGACAAAATATTTTGTCATTAAAGGAAGAAATTAGAGACAAAAATATTTTTCCAAAAATATAAGAAACATAGACAAAATAATTTTGTCGCATTTAATATAAAAGGAAGACGAAAAAAAATTTTCAAAGAAGCTATCAGTGGATGACGATTTTTTTGTCTCCAATCAACTCTGTGGGAACATACTTGTAACTAATTAATGACAAAATATTTTGTCATTAAAGAAAGAAATTAGAGTCAAAAATATTGTCATAAATATAATAAATAGAGACAAAATAATTTAGTCGCGTTTAATTTAAAGGAAGTCGAAAAAATTTGTTAAAGAAAGTACCAGTAGATGACGATTTTTTTTTTTTTTTTGTCTCCAATCGAGTCTGTGGGAACATACTTATAAGTAATTAACGACAAAATATTTTTTCAATAAAGGAAGAAATTAGAGTAAAAATTCTTTTTGTCATAAATATAATAAAACAGCTAACAGGAAGTTAATAAACTATAGCATTCACACCTATACACATTCATAGAAAACAATCACCAAATGGTTCACAAAATCTAAAATTGAAATCTATAGATTATCTTGAACTCAAATATTAAATTTATAATATTTGAATATCCATACATCACGCATCCACCTCATATAACCTTCTAACGACTTTCATCCACTCAATTAAAAAAAAATGACAACCAAAGAGTCTATTCCATCACATTTGTTGTGGCTTTAACTTTTTCCAATGTTAATGTTTACTGCTAGCTGAGTCCAATTGTTATGGTGGAAAAAGCCCTCCAATTAACTTGTAGCATTCTTTGCAACGAACTACTTTTCTTGCATAAGTATATTCTTTTGAGCATCCTCCTGAAAAACAAAATAGAAACAAATTTATCATTTCAAATATATATTTATCTTTTGCCCTAATTGATAATTATCAAAAGCTCTTTTGATCATTAGCATAACAGAGCACATGGTCCAAATACAAATATTGAATTTGTAACAGATTGCTAAATTAGAAAAACTGCGAAGTCATCAGTAGTCCATATATGAATTAGATACTGACTCAAATATTAGCTGCAATCTACATCAAGTCAACTTTTGTTCTCACGAACAACTTTTATACATCAGAATCATTTTCAGGGTACTAACCTAAATGTGCAAAAATTATGGAGGGTGAGGAATGCAAAGTTCCGTGCCAGAATTATGGATGCTCGGAAATCAATGTAGTCATTTCAATAAAGATGAGCAAATGTAAGGCAAGTGAGTAAGATGAATCTAACACTTTTTTAGCAACATAAGTCATGTGCTCGGCATTGCAGGGATCTATAGGTATCACTATTGATAAAAAAAAAAAAAAAATGTAGGTGCAAAGAAATTCAACTAATGGCTTCGCCTATTTCAAAAAAGCATTCAGATTAGTTTGCCATGATTCAATTTTAATATCTTTTTGCACGACTTTTTATTTGTTCATTAATTAGTATAACACTATACAACTATAAAATATAAACATAAGATAAGAAAAACTTTGGTAATGACTCAATGATAACACTTACTTCCACCATCATCTCTGATTCTTTAATAACACTAGTGGAAAGTACGTGTGTTGCATGTGGTTGTAAGTGAGAGAATGAAAGTGTGATTGTAATACACAATAAAAATCCAAGTAAGTGGAAACTATCATCGCTTCAAATTAAAGAAAAGAAATCTGAAGTGCAAGACTTTACATGAATTCAAGTTGACCCGAGTTGACAAGCTTCTTGACTATACTTTGGATTCTATTACTCTACTATCACCACTATTGCTGGAAAAATGCTTGTAACAACAATGAATTTGACAATGATGATGACAAGGATGGTAATGATAACAGCTACAACAAGAAGCATGATGATAATGAACTTGCCTATGCTACATATATGGATTCCTGATTTGTATCCATCAACAACATCGTAACAATAAAATCCAATAGATTTTCAACTGAAGCTCCCTATCAAAACAGATAAATATAATATAAACATATTATGTCCAACATTTATATATTGCTTTTCATGCTCAATTCAGTTGGAGTGGGAAAAAAAGAAAATTACAAATTAAAGAAGACTGTAAATTTGGAACTCCTTTAAGGGTACAAACACTATAATTCATGGGATTTTTAGGTTGTTGCTAGAGATTCTACAAGCCTTCATTTTCTGGCCATGTTGAAGGTGGCTGGTGTAATAGGATTGGTACATTTATTCCATTTACTTTGTGAAATCTACGGAAAGATACTGAACTTAGAGTAAAGAAAAATCTGTATAAAAATGAATCATACATATGTTATTATATTCAAATGAAGCAAAATCTGTAGCGCAGAGTCAAACTGTGTTCCCCGACCATGATAATTGTGTGGCTTTGATGGGCAAGCATATAAACCATTACCCCAGGTTTTGTCCCTCATTGTATGCTAAGGACACCATTTGTAAGGGCACACTCATAATAATCCACATATGTTATTACTTAGGTGCATCATAATAAGTTGTGAGAAACCTACATAAAAATAGCATATCTACCTATAAGAAAGAAAATTAAGAGAAAAAAAAATAGAGGATGTATTCTATTAAATAGCTCAATGCTCTTACACGGAAAAATAGAGAGAAAAAGTCTCATACAGGATATAATCTAAAAAGCAATAAACATTCAATATGGAAAAATATAAGAACATATAATTCTATTTCACAAAATCAATTCTTATGCATACAAAAGACACAGAAAAAGATCTTACAATATACAATTGGAGTGAATAGGATAAAATAGAATGAATACAACTTGAAATATAAATCAATATTTACTTCTCAATTGGAATCATGTCTGCTTGATCCAGGCAGAAAAAGATAATCATATCATGATGAAAAGCAAGTAGACTCTAGACAAACCTTGAGCATATTTTAAGTAGTGCCGGGTTCTTCATCTTCTGTACCTAAAATAGTAGCTAAATGTTTCAGATCAAAACTAAATATAGAAAACGACAATAATGTTTGTAGACAAACCTTGGTTTTGCGGTGTGTTGTAATAGAGCTTTTAGATGTACAGGGGTGTAGTTGAAGAGTTTCTAACCCTAAGAATCAGAAGCGAGATCAATCCTCCAGCACACAAAAGTAGTAATTTCAAAACTCTTGCCATCCTGATCTTATTAACAAAGAAGAAAATTCAATACTAAACAAATTATTTTCTCTAGACCTAATTTATTTTATTTTACATTTGGCTCTAGTGAATAATTGAAAATCAAGATAGCTATTGATTGGGGGAGGGGAGATTGGTACATTCATTTCATTCAGCCTATGAAATCTATGGAAAGATTCCTGAACCAGGGGTAAAGCAAAAATGGTAGAAAATGAACCATGCCTACGTTTGTTATTATATACAAATAAAGCAAAATCTATAACAAAATATATGTACTGTTATTGTTCTATTCCAGTTTTTTTAATAATTATCATCGGTAAGACTCGTTTGGTGGATCTGATGAATATTGAAAAACCAAAATCATATCACCACTAAAAACTCACTGTCATGCAAGATCAGTCATCAAACTTGCAAAAGACAACATGAGAGTTACAAAAGATTCTCAAATAGAATTTATGACTAAATCAGGGATCAAGATGATGCACAGCAGGCTCTACCCACTTCAATGATTCATGCATAAGAAGCTTTCACCGTACCAGAGCAACCATTGATCTTTTTTGTACCATCAACCAAAAACAGGACCAATATCATCACCATTTTCAATGAATTAAGCATCAATTTCCAACAACTGCCATACATATTGTCCATAAAACTTGCAAAAGGTGACATGGTCATTGGCAAAGATTTCCAAATAGAAATATATGTTCAATAGGAAGGAAAGAAAAGCACGCACCAGTTACTTCCATCTATTTTTATCTTCTTCATCATTCCTACATTTTAAAATCAGTAAAATATCTTAATCATTTCATGAACACACATAAATACCTTCAAATCAAAGCAAAAAATATTAGCTCTAACAAGATGAAAATTTCAATGCAGAGCTTCTCATCATGTGTCTTTCACAAATAAACTAATAAAAAGTTAACTAAAATGACACTTGGAAAAATAAAGCGTGAAAGGATCATGAATTTTATAAGTTATAAAAAGTGCGGAACTTTAAAAGATTCAGGACAGAACAATCTCTTTGTTTTTTCCTCAGATTCTTCATCAAGATCGCCAAATCACATCAACTCAAGGATTTATTGTATTCATCATCTTAGATATGAATTGCATTTGTCTATTTTTTTAATATTTGATAGAAAGTTCAAAGTTGAATTGTATTTTGAGGTGAATGGTGATGGAGAAGTGTAGTTCCTTTGATCAATGTATCAAACTCCAGAACAGACATACGTAAGAGACATACGTATATCTCATTGAGAGCAAAGTGGAAGATCTAAAGGGGAGAATATATAGGTTTTTTGCAAAACTCATTTACAATTTCATTCTCATGACATAATCTCCATGCTCATAGATTCATTTGAACTTGGATTCAATAAAACAAAGAATTGAGTTGAAACTAAGGGAAACATCAATGCAAGATTTCAAAAAGGCAGAATTTTGAATAAGTAATAACATTAAAGGTGGAAAATTACCTGTAGAAAGGGCTTGCAAAATGAGCTCTTTCATGTTCAGATACAAGTCTAGGAGAGAAGAAGAATTATGCATATAAACTAATTGGATTAATTGATTTTTCATGCAGAGGAACTGGTGAGCTATATGAAACAAATATTGGTGACCTATAGGTAGTGAAAGAAAAGTTTCACATTAAAAGTATTGCATCACTAAATATGTATGCACCAATTCTATACAAAATATGAAGTAAAAGTTAAACATACAAGCCTTGTAGAAACCGTATCTTTACAAAATATAAAGTTAAAGTTACGCATACAAGCCTTGTAGAAATCCTACCATCCAAGCTGTTACAAAATGATGATCAAAAGAAATTAGAAAGTGCCAAACTTCAGCCCTTCAAATTTGCAGTTTTGTGGAAATCATTGTCTCCATATGCCATTGGCTTTCATCATACAAAGCATACAATCAGTGAAAAAAACATATTGTATTTCATAAAACAACCAATCCATAAAAAAAAAAAAAAACCAAACTTACTAATAAAAGAAATATAAATATTGTAAATTTACCGAGAAATATACATATCCTGCAACATATGTGAAATTAAATAGAAGGTAACCATTCCAAGAAAAGAAACTAAGATCATATAGATTAAAAAAATGAACATAAATCTTATATAAACAATCCAATTTTTTGGAAGTAAGAATAGCAAAAAAAAACCTTGTTAGAAAGTTAATTCATTCGCCACAATAATAGGAGACATTTGAATAGAAAAAATAGAGATAAAAATGCTTAGTTGCTGAGTTTAACTCATAGGTGTTAAAGCTACAGTGTTTATAAATGCAGGTAGCATAAGATAGTCATATTATTCAACTAATATAAGGCTTGACTTCAATTTCATTGTGTTTAACATAATCCTACCGAGCAAAAAGAATAGAGTCCTAAACTATGTTTTTGTCTGTGAGTTCTCTTGAATTCAACGATCATGTGTTGGATAATGTTGCAAAGTTGTATCATTCATGAATTCCATCTTGGTCAAGTTTGATAGATATTTTGGAGCCTTTGGTTAGTCTTCAGTGTTGTTGCCTTTTTTTTCTTTAAGTTATATGGTGTGATTGACTCAAATAGGGATCTAACACAATATCAACTTACTCGTGAGATATCTCAATTACTATGCTGGAATTAACTATTACAATGCCTTTGAGTGCTAGTGGATGCTTTCATCATTTATCTTTAATGTTCTATGTCATTATAAGGAGTAGTGGAAGGTAAATGAAGATTTATGAATAGAGCTACCCAAAATTCTCTTTGAATGCCATTAGGTCTCCTAACTTATGTCACCACTAACCATTCATCGAAATGAACTGTGCATTAACCTGATATAATGTCATTCCATAATCATTCCATATTGATCGTGAAGAGAAAGAAAAAGATAGAAATTAGGTGTAACTAATTAAACAATATCATCCAATGAAAACGGAGTTAGTGCTTGGTTCTACTTTTCAGCCATACAAATACTAATATGCTCATGTTTTCCCTAAAGCCAACGGTTTACATATCCCATGCTGTCGACATGGTCTTTCAAAAGTTTTCATGCAAAGAAACCCTTAAGGCTTGACTTCAATTTCCTTGTGTTCAACATAGCCCTAAACTTGACTGAGCAAAAAGAACATAGTCCTAAACTTCTTTTTGTTGCTTGGTTGTTGTCATCAATATGCTTGCCCGTTGTGATTCTTTGGTTGTTTGTACTATAGAACCACTTCAATATTATAATTAAAAAATAGTAGCAGCTCCATCGCCATGTGTACCATAGAGAGTTCCAAAGCAAACTTTAGTTAAATAGCTTTTTTAGAAGCCCACTGGGAGCAATAAAAGTTACCCTGCTTCCATTGTGAAATCTAGAATGCACTTTTCCTTCACACACCATCACCAAGTGACCACGATATAATGCATAGTGAAAATGCAAATAATCATAGATATATCTTTTTCTTCCATTAGATATTATATTTTTTTTATCCCTTTATGAGCAGTCTTTTGGTTATAAAAGAGAATGTCAGTTATTGCATCCACATTCCACACTCAAACACCAAGCAACTATTATATACTAAACAGTTGATCTACAAAATAACTTATTATCAAGCCATCTTTGTTTGTATTTGATATGTTCATCTCTTGGCCATCCAAAACGGTTTACTGAGCTGCATTTAATCTGTGTTTTTCTTTTATGATGGGGAACACCTTCCTCAAGCACCTACACTACTAAATGTGGAGGCAATGACTAAGAAACAACACATTGTACTTATGCCTCAAATCTAATTACTTTGGACCTCTATATCTGATGATATTGTTGTTTGGCTATTTCTTGAGGGCTTCTTGGCTTAAGTGGAGCTATACTGATCTAAGTACATAAGACTGCATACAAGGGCAACCCAAGTTATTTTTTGCTGATGCTTGACTAACAAAGAACACACTTAATTTATGTCTCAAATCTAAGTACTTTCGACCTCTATATCTGATGGACTTGTTGTTTGCCTATTTCTTCAAGGCTTTCTTGGCTTATGTGGAGCTATACTGATCCAAGTATATAAGACTATAAACAAGGTAACCCAAGTTCTTTTTTGCCGATGCTTGCAGTCCTTCCAAGACATTCTTGAAAACAAATTAACCCAAGGCAGAAAGTTCCATACTTGTTTTTCTTGTATGACATAGTTGTTACATATAATAGAACATATTATTATAGGGACATATTTCTAACGTTTGTAAGAATAATAACTAAAAGTAACAATGGCTAATGTGATTTTCATCATCATTGTCATTATTACCACTTACAAAAGCATATGACAAATCATGTTGAAGTTACTTTACCTAATGCAAACCTCAAATTTTCTCAAATTATTACAATCTGCAACAGAGCTGCTTTAGTTTCCAGCAAAATGGCCACGGGCTACAGCAAAAAGGAAAATAAACAACAAATCTATAAATGAATGCACATATCAGATTTGTACAATATAAAAATAAATATAAATACATTAACCCAGATACCTTGGGGTGAGAAAGAAGTCTGTAGTTACAAAAGTCAAGATAGGTCTGTAATTACAAAAGTCAATATAACAGAGTCCAAAAATGGACTGAGAAGTGTAAGTGTGTAACCACAACATAAAGTGCAAAAGAACATATAGAATATGAACAAGATGGATAAAAATATGCGAGTTAGAGAAAATAACAGAGCCCTTAACCTAATATACAAAGAAGGTGTTGCCATGTTTTTTACCTGTGGCAGTGGCAGAGACAGTTCTGTAAATTGCAGGAGGGTCTGAGGTCCTTATCGTCATCACCATTAAAATATCCAAAATATCCACAATTTCACAAAATATCCAATAGTTATAACTAGTGCAATTCTACCAAAAATCCAACAATGACTAGTGCAACTCCAAAGCATGTGTATCCTTATCAAACAAAAAATGAACATTCAAGCAAATTAGATCATTGTTGCACGTCAAAAATGCCAACCCAATCCAATCTGCAAAAAAAAAAAAAAAATTAAAAACTTTATTAACTAATCAATTCACAATTAGATCAATTATACAATTTATCCCTCTAACCGACTATTTTCAAGATCATGGGAACAAAAAATTAATGGTCCCTCCCAAGTTGGTTGTTCTTGTTTTCGGGCACTTCCATAGCTGTTTAACTATTTGGCCCTCCAATAGCCTTTTTTTGAACTAGTTCCCAAATTGGGTGTCCTATGCATGTTTCCATTAATTCCTAATTCTTCAAACATATATTCTTTGGTAAAATATGTTATATTAAAGTTAATATACTTTACCAAGAAGTATGTCCACTCGGGGATGAGTCCCCCCCATTCCCAAAGTGTCCAGTGAATTCTTTACTCCTCAAAAAGTTGACAACATCTGCCATTATCTCCCCTTGCTTCTTCCCACCCTCTTCAAGCTCCTCTATTTTATTGTTCTGCATTTGTATCTGTTCCCTCTGTGTCTCTATTTCCATCTCCAGGCGTTTCACATAATCATTTGTTTTAGCAGATGTGGTAGTGGTCCTCCTAACAGAGGATGAAGGTCTCATGCCGAGTCCCTTCACGTAGCCAGACTTTGGCTTTAGGACTTTGATTGACAGCTCTTCTGCAGTCAAAGGGATTGATCCCGACTATGAGAGGTGATCAACCTGTGTCTGTAACTAGTCTATTATCAGTCGTCTCCATGGAGCTAACAAATGGAACTACTAACTAGTCTATATCTGTGCAATGAGCTGAGTTTTTCCCTTTTTGTGAATTATGATACCAGAATTCCTTGTCTTATATTGGAACTTAGAAACCCAAAATGAACCCATAAATAGAAATGAAACATATCACAGAGTTATGACTGCTAATCTGCTATATATTGAGTTTTGTGGTTTCTTGTGGTTTTGTTATGGTTTTGCTATATAGTGAGATGGAAGATGGCTATGGTGGATGTTTCATGTTGGGATTTGTGAAGTGGGTTTTATTATGTAAAGTGGTGATGATGTATTGTGTCTGTTTGGCTGGAATCAGATTAATACAGAGAGGTGGGTTGTCTAGTTGGTAATTTCTTTCCTTCTTATGAAAAGTACATCTTTTTTACTAGAAAGAAATCTTAAGGTTTGAGTCAAACTTAAAACCTACGGTTCTATTCTGATTTCTCATAAACAGTTTCCTCACAATGAATGAGGATATAATTTGGAAAAAGGTACAACCCATCGTTCAATCTATATGTGTTTCCAAGACTACAAACTGATGCTAAACAATTATATTGCAAAGAGTACCACACCATGAGATTTTGAGATGAGGTGGACAAGCATAAATAAATTCTGAAAGATAGATATAAATGGACAAACCCATGACTTGACTGGGGCTAAAGTTTATATTGAAGCCTGGAAACCTTGATTTTTGGTTGGCTTTGGAACCTTGAAGGCTTTAAGCTTAGAATTAAGGTAGTGCTAGCAGTAATAATGTTAATAACCATAGCAATAGCATGCACATTTTACTACAAATGAATATATGCATGTGCAGAATCATTACAAGGACACAAGGAAAGGAAGGTTACCTAATGCATAACAGTTCAACATTCTGTTGGCATGGTACCTATACAAATCATGGAATGTGATTGAGTTAGATCAACTCTGATAAACAAAATCAGAAAACAGAAACAGCCTATCAATGTGCCATCAGTATCCATTTATACATTTTAAAAACCAGTAAGTGGCCTTTACAATTCCACAAAATATAATCAATTTAGCACCTCTTTTTTGTTTTTTGCTAAAATAATTTGAAGAATGAGAAACAGAAGTCCTACATGTAGTTCCACGTTCATAAAGAGAAGTTCCATTAGAAAAAAGAACCAAAGCACTTAAATCCATTCAAAAATCATACCATCCTTTATTACTTCTAATACAGTTAGAGAAGCAAACTCAACATCTAACAACCCATAGCTAGTAAGTGACAGCTGCTCTGTTCTTTGCCGTAACCAAATTTAATGTTGGTAAACAAAGTTACAAATATACAAGTGCGCTAACTATATTAGAAGTGATAAAGGACAGCATCTAACATTTCCATTAATATTCCATTCCATTAATAAAGTGCCGTAACTAAATTCCATTATCCAAGACCAAATCTGCTACTATACACACCCAAGATCCATTTTCACTCCAAAATCATCAAAAAATGAAACAAGAAAATTCATTCCTCTTCATATTAATATTCAAACATCCTTTCAACATTGAAGGCACTTTACCATTACCATTACAAAATTAAAACAAATGCTAACATTCTTGCCGTTGTACCAACATTCAAATGCCAATGAAAATTTACATATTCATATATGATCATTTCGTTGTTGCACCATTCCAACACCAGCACCATTGTTTTAAAAAACAAAGAAGCTAAAGAACAAAAATTCCAGATTTACCTTTTCGATTAGTTTGCCTGAATCTTCTTTCTTTCAACTTGAAAAAAAAAAAAAAAAAAACATGGCGATGAAATTTAGTGTCGGATGACATCCATCCGACTTGCATCATGTTGTTGAAGAACAACCCCAGTAAGCTATATTCTATTAAATCAAATGATTCTCAAGAATCCCATCCGCCAGGCCATCCTTAGAAATTGCATCCTTCACAGATAAAAAAATTCAAATATCCACACAGACAAGAAAAAAAAAAAAAAAGAAATAGAAACCAATAAATAAATACTCTAAAATTTAAAGTTTCCCAAAACCATCTCCTTCCAAATAAACAAATTCCCAAGAGTCCCATATTAGTCTTACACCAAATATACAAATATGCATGTGTCTTACAGCAAGGATGAGTTGCCACAAACAAATCATCATAGCATGTAGCATGTAATATGAACAAAAATAGAAAAGAAAGAACATTAAAAGACACATGTTATTTACATATAAGTAGAATGCACACTGCAGATGATAGAATGGAAACCATCCCTCCACAACCAACCACCATAAATCATTCAAATCACCATCGAACCAACATTACACAAAAATAAATTAAAAAAATCAACCCATCTCATTACACATCATCTCCATTCCCTTCAATGAAAGAGAACCCATTAAAAGTAAATCAACAGAAGAAATAGAAGAGTGGTGAAGGAGACGAAGAGAAAACATAATGTTGGAGAAAACATAAGCCGTGCGTGTATAGCGAGTTTAAATACCCGAGTTTCCAAGACAACAAGTTTTTTCTTCCTCTCTTCCTCCTCTTCTTCGTTCCCTTCCTTCGTTTTATGTTGCCTGGAAACCGTGGGAGAAGGTCTGAAACACTTTTGATTTGGGGGTTTTCGAATGGAGAGGGATTTTGATGATGGGGTGGATGATGGTTCGAGAGAGACGAGGGTAAGGGTTGGAGATTTGGGGGTATTCGAATGGAGAAGAATTTCAGTCGGATTGGCTGAGACAGATGTAAAGGACGGCGTGAGGCGATGATGGCCGAGAGAGAGAGATGAGATCGAGAGAGGGCCAGAGAGATGAAGGGTTAAAGGGGAGAGACGGTGAGAGAGTGAGAGAGGTGCTGCTACGTGCGCAGGGGAGGGAGAGATGGTGAGAGAGTGAGGGAGATGGAGGGTTGCGCAGGGTGGCACACCGAGAGAGAAGCAGAGGGTGATCGAGAT